>VCCN01005310.1:6126534-6137469 GCA_006491835.1 Architeuthis dux | reverse complement strand
ATATATATATATAAAATCATCATTTTCTGGCATTTTGTTCCTTTTGGTTACACTCTGTTTTGAGTTATATTTTCGCATTTACAAATTATAAAACAAGAAGATTACAGAAATGACTTTTCCTTTCTTGGTGATTGATTATCACTCCTAATATAACTGTCATCATTATTGTTATTAATATAATTTGATTTAGCTCGTTTGGGAGATTACCAAACGTAAAGGAAGCATAAAATAAAAATACCGAAACTGATTCTTTGAAAAACAAAAGAAGTGATCCGAAGTTGCATTACATGCAATAAAGCAATACTATTAAACCAAAGCAGGATTCAGTGTTGATCTTGTAGCTGATGGCGGAGCGACACACATACACATACACAAATACTTTGCTGACATTCAACATAAATTCAAATGAGAGACTGTTCGAGATTAAAAATGACAACAACAAAGATGGCCGATTGGTGTTATGGCCAGCAATCTGGGAGCCTCGTTCTCATTCTCACATTGCACGTCATTTCCGGCCTTATGAGGCCCTGGACACTGTAAGAGTATGACGAATGAAGTGAAATGACTTTTTTAAAGAAAAAAATTATAACATTATTAATGATAATAAAATGTGGTTAAAACATATTGATGATATTGTTAACAATTATACACAAAGCGATGGTAATGATTTT
The DNA here is from genome assembly GCA_006491835.1 of Architeuthis dux. Lineage (NCBI taxonomy): Eukaryota > Metazoa > Mollusca > Cephalopoda > Oegopsida > Architeuthidae > Architeuthis > Architeuthis dux. The sequence continues at coordinate 6,136,798 of VCCN01005310.1, read as the reverse complement.
GAAAAAATACGAAAAAACTATAAATATGTGAAAATTATTGCATAAAATTGTTGCGATCTTTATTTTGTTTTGTCCTTTGTTTAATCTTGATTATTATTTTTTATCATTTCATGCTTAATGCGCATACATATTTGATATAATACAGCCAACTGATCTTATCTAATTTACTATAGTCAGGGCAATACTTAGCAGGAAGAGTTTCAGTATAATTACATTATATTGTCCACAGTCATAAGTCACTGAGCAAAATTTGCCTTTACATGGCTAAATCCAGAATGACAGGATAACAAAGCAAGGCTTAAAAACGCATTCAGTTTGTGGTTTTCTATCCTATTCGTATTTCATAACAACCTCGACCACTTCATGCTGAACCAAACCACCTCTCCAAGGGCGACATTAGCAAACCATTCTCACTGGATTCTCTATGACTGGCTATGTGCCAAAGTTCGTATACGCTATCATATTCATATTATCTAGAGTTTCTAGACCTACTTAGTAACTGAGAGGGTTTGCGCATTTGCCTACAGTATCTGTGGTTGGTATCTAAACCCGGGTAAAAGACATGATTTCGAAAGCTGATTTTCAAGGCTAGTAAGCCTTCCCTCTTTGGAATATTGGCGTAAATGTGATTCCGTGCATGGCTGAATTAAGCTTAATAAATATCGATATTTACGTCGCCTGCTGCTATTATTGGCGCGCTAGTCTCGCAAACCATTGCACGTGAGTTCGATCCTCAGTGTGTAACTGACAGTTGTGGTATTAGCAAATATGAACTCCAATTAACATTCTAGTGAGCGTTCTCATATCCCAATCTATTATCAGCGAGAAGGTTCCTGAATGGGTCACCCATGAATCTGTCCTTGTGCCAAAATTGACTCAGTTCAACAAATACTTCTTGTTAGTTATTGCGTTCCTTGCAACTCTGCATTGCACCAAAGTTGGTCAAGGCCAACAAATATATTGAATGAATGTCTTGGCTTCGCAAACGAAGATTTTGGGAAGGTCTTCCACGACTATAGGCCCTTAGACTGTGAGGCCTGTGTCGTGAAATAGTGCTCCAGCCTGCGCAATGAAGTTTTTAGGTGAAATGTGACGTGCACAAGGCCGACACCCATTAAACCAAGAGTTTGCATCCTATGGTCCACCGAGGTAGCAAGTCTCCTAGGTCGTAGGTTTGACAGGAGTTACCTTCTCCTGACAGAACAGATATATTACTACCGTATCAATCCACCCCAATGAATATAGTAAAGGAATAAATAAAACTAAAGAACATTCTTTGGGACTCGACACATCTTTCAAAAGGGTTTGATATCTTTTTATACATTTTAATAAATTACTACGAAGCATATAACCATCATTATTTAGTTACTGCTTGTTGCTACAGATATTTATTTTTGTGACAAATTCTATTCATTATTCGGATTTAATGGCATATAATGCTCCTCTTCCCCATTATTTCAGCAGTGAATGTTTAAAAAAAACATGTCCCTGAATTCTTCTCATTCATCACCCAATTGTTTTTTTAACGCCTCCTCAAGTTCTAACCAATGTGGGATGAACAAAGAAGGTGACGTTTACCTTTAGAGCCATTTGGGGAGGAAAATGGGGTTTTAAATGCCATCAAATACGGTAGGTTAAACAGCTTTTCCCCAGCCATTTGTAAAAAGGGAGGTAATCAGAAAAATAAGAAAATAGCGGATTGTGGGGTTATTTCCTAAACGATAAAAGACCTTGTGCAACATCCCAGAACAAAACTTTGGCACAAATTAACTCTTATAGAGGGTCGGCCACCGTCGGCAAATATCGATCAGCTTTTCATCAACCCCTTTTAAATTACCTTTTATTTAATTTATGTTTCTATTGTTACTTTGTTGAATATTTCTTTTAATTTCTTTTGGGTCCTTTATCGGTTTCATTTCATCATTCTACTCTATTTCCATCATTTTTTTTTAATTTAAAAAAATATTATTTAAAAATTAATTTTAAAATAAAAGGTACACAGTAAAATAATACTCTATACTATAACTATATTATTAATGGGGAAAAGACACTGCGATAAATTGCATTCTTTTTTTTAATATTGCATCGTGGTATTTCATCCAAAAGTGAGCCGGTTCGTTTGAAACAGTCATGAATATTATGAAACAATATTTCAATTATATACTCATTTATGCAGGGGTCTTTTTTAAAAATGTTCAGCTCTTCCAAGTATAGCATGTAAGTTTGGCATTGGATTAAAAAAAACGCTGTGCGATCAAGGCCAGTTTCTTACTAATCAAGAGAGAAATAATTTAAACTTCAAAATTTAAACTTCAACATTTAAACTCAGCAGACTTCTGACGACCAACAAGCGATAGGTTGTTGTTGCTATGATATGACCTACAATGAATCATCTAAGAGATGGAGTCGAGAACAGGTTGGTTGTAAAATATACAAGAACACTTCATGATGGAGAGTCAGCATGTTTTGTACAGAAGCCGTTTATTATAATCACGGATAATGTTATCAGCCGGTTATTGTCAGTCCCAAACAAATGAATTAAAACATTTTAAAAATTAGAAAATAAATCTTATAATAATTGTTCATTATGTAAAGCTGTTTATAACAATGGATTTACAGCAATGAATGTAAATTTATAAGAATGAATTTAAATTATTCCAATGTTGCTTAATGTTATCAGCCAGTTATTCTTATCTAAAAGACTTTGTCCCAAAATCATCAGGTAAGCGACTTTCCCTGTGACTGGAGGCGCCGATCCAAATTACAATTTGTGCCTTTCCTTTTTAAAATATTAATATCCAAGCAGTAGCACACACGGTTTGATGACAATACTTTAATTTTAATTTGACCATTTCGCAAGAGAATACTGCTTTTTTTATAGATTCAATAACTGATTCCGGAAAATCCGTTATGCTTTGTTTTTTGGGGTTGTTTCTTTGTTTTGTTTTGTTTTTGTTTGTTTGAGTTTGTTTGTTTTTTGGGGGTTTTTTTTCGTGCGGCACCAGACTTTTTGTAAACTGATATTTACTCAGAGAAAATTTGAATACAGACTGTTCTGTTCGGGATGGCCAAAATCACAAAGGTAAGACATAATCACTTGTCAGCAACACATCTTTTGCCAAATCTTAACGGTGACAAGAAACAGTGATCAGAATAAATAGTTTTCCTTTTCTTATATAATGTATTTTGGCAATTCTTTCTCAGCTAACAACAAGGATTGAACCAAGGACCTAATAACATCTCATGTCAGTGCATTAATGAGAATTGGTGCCCAAAATAATCAATTTAAAAAAAAGACGAATTGAATGAGCAGAATATGAAAAGTGCATATGTACTCAATATGTGATGATAGATTATTTTCAAGAGTCAGGTTTTATAAAAAAAAAAAAAGAAAACCTTAACATTTGCGAAATGTTTTGTTAGGAATTTCATTTTCATGTCAAGATGACTTGAAGCAAAGATTTTAAACAGGTAAGTTTTACTAATTGTCTAACATTGTAGATCCAACCAAGTTTGAATTAAAATCCCAACCGAAACCCACTACAATACTGTCTGTAAGTCTTGTATAATTAATAAACACTTATTTTATATTATTTTATGTATTTTATTCATATATTTTATATCTGTTTTGTAAAATAAATGCTTATTTCATCATTAGGACTTACCTACGTAAATACCAATCTTGCTATATTCATATTTAACAAACACTTTAAAATAAATGTTTTTTTTTCCTTTTAGAGTATTTTGAGAACTGGACTGTAAAATTGAGAGCAGTATTCTGATTGATATCTTACACGTATTGAGTGTATATCCTGTATAACGCCGTATATCCTTATAGCAAAGTCAATCTATTCATAACTACAGACAACCAAAATGTGATTTTCTTCGAATTTTATCTTAGATTACGATTTTATTAACAACCTTTTAAATCAAATTTGTCAAACACTTATATAAAACTGACCATGTTAAACTCTTTTTGACACAACGAAATTGGAAAGACGGTTTTTGCATTTATAATTTGTTTTGTTTTAATTTCATTCGATTATTGACTCGCTTGCTCTGAACACGTACACATTGTTTTGTAGTAGGTACCGTCAAAACATAGCTTAAGTCTGGTACAGGGCCACTCTGTGAGGATCAAACTTACTTGCAGATTTGCGAGATAAACTTGCTAAATAAAATCTTGGTTGCTGTTAAGCAATAGCTAGGTTAAAAGATAATATCAACATAAAGCCTTGCGAATTGCAGCTGCTACGATCAAGAAACCATCTCTTATGATGAGGCTAACACCCTTTGTACTACTGCTCTGAGCTATCATCTAATGCAAATATTGTTTTGTTTTTTATAATTTCTAGTTTGCCTATCTCTAATACTATGCGAAAGTCGCTGTTTTTGTGTGTGATTCTGTATGTATATCTGCAGTGAGCATCACGGCCAAACTAAAAGTCCCAGGGGTCTGATATTTTGCATGGATAAAACATAGGCGAGTTTTTAGTGGGGTCCAATTCACAATGCAAGTATTATGCTAAACTGAACACATATTTTATGTCCAATAGGGTAATGAACGCGATCTACATCATCACACGTGTGCCAAAACATTTATCTTTTCGAAATGTTCTTTTTTCCACTTTTAGGGGTCCAAATTGAGTGGGACTTCCTTTTTTCACTTTTAAGGGTCAAAATCGTAGGGGTTTTTCTTTTATCCCTTTTTAGGGGTCAAAATGGAGGGGGAATTCTTTTTTCCACTTTCGGGGGTCAATATCAAAGGAAAATTCCCTTTTCCCCTTTTAGGGGTCAAAATCGAAGGGGAATTCCTTTATTCCACTTTTTTGTGGTCAAAATGGAAATGGGAATTCTTTTCTTCCGCTTTTAGGTGTCAAAATGGAAAGGGATTTCTTTTTTCCACTTTTAGGCGTCGAAATGAAAGGGAAATCCTTTTTCCACTTTTAAGCGTCAAAATGGAAGAGGAATTCTTTTTTTCCACTTTTAGGGGTCAAAAATACCTGCTTGTTAACAGAGATGTAAATATTAACGAGTATCAGTTTATGCAGCTTTAATTTTTTGTGCCAAGAACACCATCATTGAAAATATGTACGAAAATAGTTCGCTCAAGAGAGACAGCTGTAAAACAGTAGAAGTCTGTTTGGTGCTGGGTTTGTGTATGTCCAGATTTCTGCCGCCAGGCGAGCAATGAAGCAGGATAGTATTTCGCCACATGTATCCTATCAATGCTGGGACCCGCGTTAATCTCTAATTAGAAATATGGCTGTGATGAAAACCAGAGTACGTGTTATTTCCACGTATGAGTGCCTACATAATGCTGCATCTATCGCAAGCTTTTTCAGAAACTGATAATGGATCTAAATTGGACACGCCCCATAAAAGTGTGCTTGTAACAATCACTTTCCTGCAACATTCTTGCTTGTGTCTGTTTAGCAGATCTATTCAATTTTCCTCCGTATGAGAATCAACGAGAGATTGCAGTAATACAAATTACACAACTAGGAAACGCTTAAAAGATAGGTATGAGTGAGAGAGTGAATGGTACAGGTGGGTGTGTGCGGATTTATGATTACCAGCTGGACCCGTTGGAATTCCACTTGTTTTGACAACTAGGATCAGGTCCAGGCAGAGCTGGGAATAGGCCCAGGTCAGATGGAAAATGTAGGCTCTATTTCAAACTGCTCATTAACCCATAAGAACCCACTGTGACACCGGTGTCACATACAATTTAATTGATCTGCACACTCTCTTATAAAATATTATATGTTATCCTTGATTTTAACCCATGAAGTGTAGTAAGTGGAATCTACTGAACATCCTGTTGCAGTCAAGTGACTGAGTGTCAATTTGCCTACCCAGAACCCCGCATAATGTTCCTTCAAGTAGAGATGTGTCTGGGTTCTTATGGGTTTTAAGTATTGTAATTAAATACATACGATTTATATATGGGTATATACGTGTATTTGTAATCGTATATGATGTACTTACAAGTAACAGAACAGAATAAAAGAACTAGAACTCTGGTGTAGTTCCCCTCAAATTGACAATTGTCACATCTGCCCCATCCTCTGTCCGGGCCTGACTAAGATTATCTATTATCTCATGCCTCTGCTCTTCTCTCATCCTTTGCCCGCATCTTTTCATTCTCTCCCTTATCCCTTCCAATATGTGTTGCCTGTTCAATGCTTTTATCTAAATGTTATACAAACATGAATTAGTTTCATGTGCAAAAGGAATCAGAAATGTACATGAATGTTCGCCAAGTTCCCTGGACTTTTTAGTATCACGTCATATGCTATAATCGTCTTGATGCTATTATACATTGATTCTTCCGGGCCAGTTCTCTCAGTTTTGTTGTCTTCATCACAACGTTTCACCTGCTGTACACTTCCCGGACTTCCTTTGTTGCATTCGGTAACGTCAGACGGAACCTTTTATTTGATCCACGGGGAATATGTTGTTCTTATTCCAATGAAAAATAGGCTTGATGAAATAAATAAATAAATAAATAAAATAGAATTCAAATCTGATTAGCTTAATTGAAATTTTCGATTAATTTCAGTTTTTACTTCCCATAATTGTGTTTCCATATGAGATTTTATCGAAATTTCTTTAGCTATTTCAGAAAATTCTCACCTTAACACGTAGTTTCCACCGTCTTCTTCGAAGCACTATACTCGGGCTTGTATACAGCGATCTCACAAAAGAGTACTGCTCACAAAAGGTAGCAGCAAAAGTTCGTATTACATCTCGCGTGCACTATTCAAAATCCTCGAACTTTCGGGTAGCACGTCGCATATGCGCATGACACCTTGACATTTGTGTTAGTAGTGCACACCCCGTCTCCGACGAGAAAGTCGAACTATCTAGTCTAAACTTAGCAACAACTGACGAATGGGTTTGAGCAAAAATCGTATTCAATTATTTCAAAGAGCAAACTATAGTTGCTGTATTTGATGGCTGATAGCACGCATGTGAATATACCGGATTTACCGGATTATAAGGTGCATGTTTGACAAGGATATTTGAGGGATTACTGCTCACTGCAACACATCCAAACCCCATAACTTTTCATTTCAAGTTTCGTTAGACGGTCCCATAACGCTGCATTGGACGAAGTGTAACATTTGCATAGTTTTATGTTTATTTGGGGTTTTTTTCAAGTTTCATGTGCCTCTGTCTCTGTTGAGCATCCATTTCAGCAGAAAACGAAATTCTAGTTTACGACACTCAAAGCCAAACATCCAAGAGCTTAAGGAAAGACATCAATGTCGTATATAAAACGAATTTTTCAGTCTTTTTATTATTATTATTTTTCACTCATTTAGTGTTCTCACCAGTAGTAACTGGTGGCTTACACAGAAAATTAACTGACAGCAAGTCTCCCCAATACCCAGTATTCTCCTTAACGTTCTAGATGTTTGCAGTAATGTTGTCGTTTAGATGGTCCCGATTCTTCCTTAGGTTTTCAGTTCTTCAGTTCTGTATTATTATTATTATTATTATTATTATTATTATTATTATTATTATTATTATTATTATTATTATTATTATTATTATTATTATTATTATTTGAGTTTTCGCACCAGCAGAGACTGATGATTTTCACTGGAAATCAAGTGACAGCAAGCTCTCCTCAATAGTCTTCAGTAGTCGCCTGGATAGTCTCAGTTCTCCCCTCCGGCCTTTTTGCTAGGTTCTTGGGGACCGTTCCCGGGGCTCTGACCACTATTGGCACTACCGCCACCCTTATGTTCCACTACTTCTTCAGCTCCCTTATCTATTTTTTTCACCCTCTTTCAGCGTCACCCTGTGGTCTGCTGGGACAACGAAATCTACTATTTGCTGTGATCTGGTATTCTGGCCTGGATTCGTTGGAAACACAAAGTCCCAAAGAATGTTGTGCGTTTCATTCTCTATGGCAGATTCTGGTCTGTACATGTACCATTTGTTTGTGTGGTCAAAGTGTAGTCACTTGCACAGTTCCCAGTTGATCACCTTCACAACCCAGTCGCGCCTGTTCTTGTACTCCCTCTGGGCTAGTTTGCTACACTCGCTTGCTATGCAGTTGATTGTCTCACCTTTATCTCCGCATAATCTACATTTTGTGTTCCCTTGTGTTTTGTCTATCTTAGCTTTTATATAATTAGTTATCATGTCGTTATTCGGGACCGCTATTAGGAGCTGTTTCTTTCTTCAAGTTTCCTTTGCGTAGCCATGTCCATAAAGATGTCGCCCAAAATGCAATTAAAATGGCAATCAATTGCTCATAAATATCAATGAATAAATATAAATATAAATATCCCGTGAATCTTTTTCGAAAGATTATTCTATAAACATTTCATTAACCGACATTATAAAAGTAAAGAAGTGTGATAAATAAAGCAGAAGAAGCGTCTCTCGTTCCAATAAACTACATCGAATTGTGTTTTTGGAAAACGAGCCAATATTACTAGATACCTGCTGAAAGTGTCTGCTGCATTTCAAAGCAAATTTTTCAAAAGAAAAAGTGAATTGCTCCGAGAAAAAGTCCTTAGAATAAAATGATTAATATGTTGCCAATATCGTCGTAGATGTTGGCACAGAGAAGCACAACTGGCCCAGGGCTAAGCAAAATCAAAATAAAACACGACTATAAGAAACTATATCAATTCCAACAAAAGCAATAGAAACGAGGACTATGTTGTCGTCTGCACTCGGTAAACTCAAAATGGAAGACGTTGATAAGCATGATTGCTACTAACTTAAATTAAAAAATACGCCAAGAAAATTAAAAACATACGATAAGCAAATTAAAAACACAAATAAAATGAATCGTGGCGTAGATTTTTAATTTGCATGGCCTATTTTTTAATTTGCTTGGAGTATTTTTAAATTTGGTCGCCGTATTTTTAAACTTGATTGCCACAGTTGTTAATTTGGTTGCTTTACTTTTTAATTTTCTAGGAAAAGGGTATAAATCTGGTCTTCTGGCTTGGATTGGTTGATCCGTTTGAAGTCCCAGAGAATTTTATATTTTCTATTCTCTCATATAGATTCTGATTTGTGCATATATTATTGTTTCTTTATGGCTAAATCCTAATCGTTTGTACAGAGACATGTTGATTGAATCTTTGCTGATCTGACGAATGGGATTTTGTTATTGCTTTCAATGAAAATAAATAGTGAGCCAGTTTTCAGAGTTGTCGACACCAACATCACTGATACTTTTTTAAAAGCTTCCAATTGCACGGGAGATGAAGACGGTGGTACATTATTTCGTCCATCCGTTTTTAGTCTCCTTTACTTGAGCAATTATAATAATCGACTTCCGGCTTGCTAGGCCCGTCGAAGATTCGGAGCCCCATTAACCGTACATTTCTAGAACACGATCCCTACTCTGACTATTTCCAGTCTCTTGCGACACAGGGCGAGGGGTTGAACTTCCCTCTGGTTTGAATTCAGAGTTGACCATCTCCTAGACAGGTTGCTATCCAAGGCCGAAGAGCCCAGTTTATCCAGCTATTTACCCCTAGCTTGGGGAAGGATTCATGCTTTCCCCAAATTGAGTCAGCCATTTTCGGTGCTGCTAACCGTTAGGCCACGCGCATCTCCATTATAGATCCGTTCGGACAAAATCCTTTATTCAGATACACATGTAAAAGGACAAAGAGATTCCCGTGGAGACTATCTTATGCAGCATCGACATCCATTAAATCTTTGTAGGAGACAGAGACAAACAATTAGTTCATGCCTTTTCCAACATCATTTGCGGAAGATCACCCCAGTGGTTAGTAAATACAATATCAACGAGCCCGAATGTCAGACCATAGATGCGTGAGTTCTCTCCCTTTCACTCCCAGACATATATGTTTGACTTTCTTTTTCTCTCACACACACAAACAGGTACACACATAAAAATGTTATGAGAGAAGGGGGGACATATAATTCAATTCTGATTCTTTTCTAAAGGAAGCAAGATATATATAACATTTATATACGAGTCTATATCTATAGATAGATAAATAGATGTGGTTGAAGATAATTTATATCTGCATTATATAGAAATATACACCATATATACCTGGTGTCCTGTAATTATGTCCGCTCTGTAAACGTTGTAAGAGTGGTAACTTTATGTTGACTTGGCAGCTAATAGTAAAAGCAACGTCCGATGTCTCCACAGTCGAGCCTAGTCAATACAAATTTATTCCCGTTACAACGTTTTCAGAGAGGACATAATTACGGGATACCCTATATATATATATATATATATATATAT
>VCCN01005310.1:5999434-6026383 GCA_006491835.1 Architeuthis dux | reverse complement strand
AAGACTTGTCAATTTAGCTCAGTCAGTAAGACAGCCTCCCAGCAATCAGTTGGTCATGATTTCAAATCACAGTAGGGGAATGTGAATTCTTGTTCTTGTTACGGTAGGAAAACAAAGTCAACTCCAGACTTTGTACTGGAGTTTGATAAAGCAACTGTAACACTGTAGAGAAAATCTGCTATATTTTAATTAACCCTACGATACAACTTGTCGCAAAAATCCCACTACAATTTTTATTGAGTGTAAAGAGAGAAAATAGGGATAGGTTTGGTCTCATTAGATGTGATGTAGGTCAAAGGAGTTGTTTGGTGAAAATTATATATGTGTGCGACTAATAGTATTTTTAATTGATTCTGCTGTCTCCACCCATTGTAGTTGGCATTGGGTTTCAGTTGACAAGTGTGGAAATATTAACATGGCATATAAAAAGGTTAAAAAATGAGTAAGATTGAAGAAAGAAGATCAGGTTCAAAGTGTAACAATAACAAAAGATTTATTATACTTTTGTACATGGATTGGTGTAATCTATTTTCTATTCTGAGAAATCTGAGAAAATAGTTCAGATATTTAAGGCTTTATGCTTTATGTTGATTGTTGATTAGACTTATTTTTAAGTTCAATGTCATTTTGATTTGAGATATGAACGTTTGACGAAAGAGCAGGGTGTGTGATAAAGTTATTTTATGCCTAGTTACAGAATTCTGACTAAGTGTGCCTCCCAAATTGCGTATGCTAAAAGATTTTTAATGGCACAAATCATGCGCATTGTTTTTAACTGATATTTTGAATCAATCGACCAATAAAGAACTAAATTAGGATTTTTGCATTTAATGTTTGTTTGCCTACAGGCAGTGGAGCAGTAAGTTTGTTTGTTTGGATAAGTTTTTATCTCGCATCCTCTCAATCAAAGGGGTCCTGTCGGCTGAGGCCTAGAATAAGCCGACTGCATCCCCTGCAGAGGGTAAGACCACCCACCCACCCCCAAGCAGGGGCCCAGCCCTGTTGGCTGAGGCCTAGAATACGCCGACTGCATATACTGCAGAGAGGTAAGATCCCCCCAAACAGGAGCCACCTGTTTTTTCACCAAAGTCGCAAGACTCTAGTTTTAAAAAATAACCTTTCACCAAAGTCCCAAGACTCTATTTAAAAACAAATAACCTTTCACCAAAGTCACAAGACATCAAGGGTTGATATGCCGCTAAACAAATCAATCAATCAATCTCAATCAAAGACAGTAACCTTGGATTTAGATCTCTGCACTCCCTTATCATTATTGTTTTGAATATTTGTGCCTCCCTATGAGCAGGTGTGCCATGCTTTTTCACACCCTGTGCCAGAGCAGGATTGGTAGGTTTTATATGTATTAAAAGGCTTGACCACATTGGTGAATGGATTTTGGTTCTCACATGGTTGACTGTGAAGGTTGATAATAAAATGGGAACACAGCTGCATTCATATTATAATAATAAAGGAATATGAATATTTATTCATTTACAACAAACAGGAAATACATTTTTTAGCTAATTGTCTTTTCACGAGTCCTTGTAATATTTTGGCCTCGCTTCAGACGGTAAAACATTTTACAGGAATTGAAAGTCAAATCAAATATTTACCTACATTTTTGGTACAACACAGAAGGCAGGACGTTCAGGGCATTTGGCTCTTTCGTACCAGAGTCCAAAAGACCAGAGTGAGAAAGACTAAGAGAGATAGACGGAAGTCATTGCTTTTATAGGCTAGGGAGTTAAGGAAGTGCAGGGCACTATTTTTAGGGGCTAGAGGAAGTGATGTCACCAGCACTATTTTTAGGGGCTTATATTTTGCATAGTAATTTCTAACATAGATATTAGGAAACCTTTGGAAGCACTTTATACAGGGCCCTACAAAGTTATGCAGTGTTCACCAAAACATTCCTTTATTGAGATGAATGATGAAATACATAATCAAGTATCTATGGACAGACTGAAACCTTATGTTGAAATATTCGTAATAAAAGTATTTTTAAGAATAAAAATTAAAACATTCTGTTGATAATATTGCTAACAATGATAGTTTATGTATAGATTAGAGTAATACCAGTGTCCAAAGACAAACATTTGATAATACATGCAATTCAAACATAGACGATAAGTTGAGCATTGTTGGTTCCAGTAATTCTGATATAAATGATCACAACATTTCAAATAAACCAAAGAAATCATCTTCAAGAAGATGAATAAATTGGAGAAAATATAATGTTTTACTTTACAACTAGAAATTGGGCAGAAATTGCTCCACAATTCGGACGGGAACTATTGTTGTGATATTCAAATTATTCAAAGTACCCATAACGGTCAGTATATAAAAAATAAAGAAATTTGATAATTAAAAGGTAGTGTTTTTCTTAACATTATTTATAGCAGTCAAAATCAATTTTGTATTGTGTCCAAGTTGAATAAAAATAAGATTTTATATAATTTTCATTAAGTTTAGAAATACAAAATAACAATAAATTTAGTACAAACTTAGATACACCTTTTCACAAAGTTATAATAATATAGCTCTGAAAATAATCTCACACGAAAAGATTTAAAATATAAAACTAACACAGATTCTGAGATTGATAAGCCATTTTGCTACTAGACTCTTTCCCGACAATATATGCATATTGCTACGTCCATGCATTTACGATAAAAAGAAACGTACCCATTTTGCTTCCTACTACATGGAGTCGAGGTCCATCTATTCCCACAGACGTTAAATATTTTGAAGTAAGCTTCACTTCTTCTCTCTCAACAGACTTTATGTTCATTATTGTGTGCAATCAATTATTTGCATTATTGATATTTTGTAACATGGATGTTCCATTATTTGCTCAATTATGTTCTTTTGTTTGTAATTAGATGATTATACCTTTATTGAAATTATATGTCTTGCTTGTATTTCCTTTGCCTGTATCCTACTGTTATATTTAACTGAATTTACACCCAAACACTACAAACAAAATTACATACACTTCATTCAAATGTGACCCAAACTACTCAATTGCTACAAAGAAATATATGTCGGAGAATTCATCTTCCAAACCAAACCAAACCATTAAGAACAATACTTGTTCTTAACAAATTATATCATAGTGATCATGATATCACTATAAATGTTCACATAAATGTTATTTGGATTATTAGAACATTTTTAGAACATTTTATTTTAGTGTGAAAAAAAAAATATACATTTTATATATACAAGCACACACCATAACTATCATATTTACACAATATCTAGGGCCTTAAACCTTTTGCGGTGGTGTAATAAACATCATAATTCTTCTTAAAATTATTTGCGTCTGTTGATAGCACTACATATTCCAGTAATCTATTCCAAAGTCCTACTACTCTATTGCTAAAAAAGAATTTTCTGATATTCAATCTACTTCTATTTGCTTCTACCTTATATGTGTGGCCTCTCAGTCCCTTGTACCCCCTTCTAGTAAAAAATACATCAGGGTTTACTATTTCTAAACCACGCATATTCTTGAACATTTCTATTAAGTCTCCCCGATCTCTCCTATTTTCTAATGACGTTAATCCTAACACTTTTAGCCTATCATCATAACTCATACCTTTTAATTCCGGTACTTATTTGCACGTCTCTGGACTTTTATAGTTGTTCGTAATGATATGATGATGCTAGAATTAGTTTGGAATAGCAATGTTGTAAGATTGTGTGAATTGTAAAGCAGGAAAATATAAGCATGATTATCAGAATCATATGTCATCAATCTTGTGGAGAGTTGAGTTGGTGACTGGTGAGGTTGATTGGGGTAGTCATATTTATATGTCGGCATTGGCACAAGAAAAAGGTTTTTTAAATGAATCTAAGCAATTTTTCTAATTGATCTAAAAATGCATAATTGTATTTTGGCACCATTTTTAGGGTGCAGTCAAAATAGGCCATTTTGATCCATTTAAGGAAACTAAACTAATTTTGTCATTTGACTTCCAGTTGTCATGGTGTAAACATGGATGCTATAACACTATAATATACAATATGCACAGGCCTAAATTTATTATGATTGTGTGTTTTGGAAATATGGATGTTTTTTCCTGATTTAAATAATTATGTTTTCTTAAATTATTAATTTTGACTCTTTTTCTGCCTGAATAAGAAACTTATATCACATGACAGAATGTTTATTTAATGCAAACAAAAGCAGTCATATATGCATTTTCTTCAGAAAATGTGCATTTGTGTCATTTGTGTCTCTATAGATCAGGGCTCAGGAACCTTTTCAACCTGAAGAGCCATTTTTGGCTAAAAAAAAATAATTGAAACTATCAGAGCCGCATAATTTATTAGAAACAAAAATAGATACAAGTAAACATAAATTTAGCTCATTTTTTCTTATTCAATACTATTTTTTGTTTTGAATCTTATCTGAAATTGCTTCAATGTCCGGATCAGAAACAAAACAACAACAACAAGAAATGATATGAAGTGAAAATTAATCATTAAAGTCTTTGACAAAACCAAACCGAAAAATGAAACAAATCCATGCCCGGTTATTAGATTACCAATGATGGGATCATTTTTAGAAGTACCCATAAAAGAAATTTGTATAGACGCAACCAGCACACAAATACGCCCCAGAAAATAATTTATTTGTTTGCTCAAAATATTAAAAAAATTTTTTCCACAACACCTAAGAGCCACATCTGACTCCAGAGTTGCATGTTCCTGATCCCTGATATAGATTATAGTTTTTGGTGACCAGGAAAAAATTGTTACAGTTTGGCTGCAAGGTTTTCACTTATCTGCCATATTCACCAGATATTGCACCTTTGGATTACCATTTATTCCAGAGAATCTCTTAATGAAAAGAAATTTTGATTCCTTGGAAGACTACAAAGGGCACCAAGAGCAGTTCTTTGCCAAGAAAGATAAAAACTTCTGGGGGGATGGAATTATGAATTTGCCCCCAAAATGGCAGAAGATAGTGAAACAAAACACTAAACATGTTGTTCAATAAAGTTAATGTCTGAACATGATCCCAAAAATGTTATAAAAATTGCCTTTATTTTTGCTATATAAAAACTGAACAAACTTTTTGGTATTAGTAATTTTAAGCTCATACATGACTTCTGGAACATCATATACATTTTTAATTATTTACACTAATTTGGGAAGATAGAGTGTCTGGTATCCCAACTCCAAAGAGTAACATGATGTATATACTGAATATTGGTTGGGCCTTTATTCTGATACTTTTGGGGAATTTTCATTCCTGTCAACAAGGAAGCCTTTGCAATTAAATTCATTTTGTTATCTTATAATATAAAACCACATGCCACGTTTTTGTCTGTTTGTTGGTTTCCATTATGCTAAAGCAAACAGAAAAAGAGGAGGAGGGTAAAGCAAGGCTCTACTGTATCTGTGTGTTCACATCTACATTACTACTACTACTGATGATGATGACGATGTCTTAGTACTAGCTCAGAAAACAATTCCACAAATATAGGCATCTCTGATTTTTAATAAATAAAACTGATGTGTTTCTCTTATTAAAAAAGAAATTTGTCTTTTACCCAATTCTGTTTCCTAATTGTTTTAAAATTATTAAAAAAACAGAAAATATGAAGTGTTGTAGAAAACAGGTCTGCCCCCAATAGAAACCATCATGTTACCAACATGTTTTGGCAGCATGTCATGTTGGGGGTGATCAATTAAAAAATAGGTGATGAATGAATAAGTTACTTCCCAAATTTTCAAAAAATAGGCGGGCACAAACTCGGGATCAATTTAGCATAAACTTACATTGCAAATTGAACCCCCCTACTAAAAACCTATTATGGGGGGAATTTTAAAAACAAACAAAAAAAAGTTGTTTTTTTAGACATAATAAGGAGTAAATGTTTAAATTTTCAGCCCTCTAGCTGGCCTGTATGTGTGATACATACTTAACTAGACAGCCAGCCAGCCGGAATGACTTGAAAACTGAAGAAACCTATTTTGACAGTTTTGGTTGACGGTTTCTACTTAACAGAAAAATAAATTTTGTTCGAGCTATGCATTTTTTGTTTGCAATAAATACATTTATACTAAAATATATAGTTGTATAATCTATGCATACGCATATATTTTTGATGGGTACCATGCTAGTCATATATAAATCAGTGAAATCTGATGTTGGAGCATTTATTTTTGTTTTTTCATTACACAATCAGACTGATGTATGACATAGTAACATAGTGAGAAATATTTCAGTATTGAGGCAGAATTATAAAAATCAAAGAGACGCCGTCTGGATATTTTCCCAGGAGGAAAAATGCTTTAAATTAATTAGCTTGCCTTTTTCCTCTTTTCAATGAATAAGCATCCTTTAGGAAAAAAAAACTGCATTATGATGTGATAAACAATATTCGTCTATTCTCTAAAGTAACCAACTGCAGAAT
The DNA here is from genome assembly GCA_006491835.1 of Architeuthis dux. Taxonomy (NCBI): domain Eukaryota; kingdom Metazoa; phylum Mollusca; class Cephalopoda; order Oegopsida; family Architeuthidae; genus Architeuthis; species Architeuthis dux. The sequence continues at coordinate 6,019,952 of VCCN01005310.1, read as the reverse complement.
GAAAAGAAGTAACCACAATTTTCAGTGCATTATTATATACTTTCTATCTGTTTAGAAATAAAGCACAAAGAAGCGATGTAATGTATTATAGCACAAAATTGTTGCATTTTCTATGTTGTCTCCAAAGTGAGAGCAGATAAAGGTTTATTATCAAATTCTAAAAGAAATGTTAACCCTTTTTTCCACAGTCTTTTTCAAATTACAAAAAGTGAAAAGAAATTCAACTATCTCAATTCATAAACAGAATCCATATAAAATGTATTACATTGTTAAAAGGTTCATTTTAGAAGGTTTGCATATTTCACAAAATGTCATGAGCACCCAAACACATTTCATCTTAAAATTTGACTTTTTCACTTTAAATTACTTTTATTTAAAGTATACCTGTATTTGCAACACATTGTTAAACCGATACTATTTGCATTTACATAAACATAAAAATGCATGTTAATGCAAATTTCTTATTAAAGATTATACATTTGCAAATACTGTTTGAATTTGTCTGATATAAATTATTGTGTTTATCCTTTATATAACTTTATTGCGTCGTATAATGAGATAAATTCTTTTTTCTGCAATACAAGAGTACAATCAGATTGTAATCTAACAATCAGATATCGAAGAAAATTAACATGGCCGACTTGGCAAAATTGTGTACAAAAAAGAATAACATTTTTTGTCACAACATTAACAAAAACATTTTATTTTAACAAATTAACATTAAATTGAAGAGCATGAAAAATGATGTGATTAAGCATTCTTATTATTTCCTGTGTATAGCACAGTTTGTATGTAGGTATGTTCTCATTTGGAGGTAGGTAGCCTCTTATAATCTTTGTAGTTATGTGAGAAAGTTGATTCACTCTGTTACATTAATGTATAAGTACGAATGTGTGAAGTTGATATGTTTGTATGTATGTAGAAGTTCATAGTATGAGTAATGTATAAGACCAATTTTGAATGAAATTCCTGTTGATTGTAGTTCTATGCAGGGATTTTAATTCAAAATGGCAACTTTCATTCCAAATATTTCTTGCACTTCAGAAAGAGTTGCATTGAACTAGAAGATTCTTGATGAATAAGAAAATGAAACAACAATTATTTTTATTATTTATTTTTGTTAGATGAAATATCACAAATCATTATTATTACTTTTTGAAGACTATTTACCTTCATTAGCGGTCTGAGTTGAGTTGTGATAAAAAAAGTAACAGAAAAAATTAAGATGAGAGTAAATAGTAGTCAAAAATTAATGATAAGATGAAACAAGTCGAAATTTTGTTGTGTAATCAGATTGTTAGCCTGTTGTGCTTTGCTTCAGTTTAATCCAGTTACTGAAATTTAGTTTGCGGTTTATTTCTGCAGCCGATAAAGTGGTATGCCGAAAAGGTAATGAGTGAGATTAAATTGCAGTTCATGTCTTGTTGGAGAGAAGTAACTCACTGGTTGGTGTACTAGTGACTAATCTGGACATGATATCTCTCAGCTAGAGACAATCCAAAAAATTAAGGGTTTTCAGCATGAACCTGAATATATATGCATCAGTTTGGGGGTGGCCCCAAAGAAAGACTGTTATTGATTAGATAGACTATGATTGATTGATTGATTGGCATGTCAACCCTTGATGTCAAAATCAGTTTTAAATATTTTTTAAATAGAGTCTTGTGATTTTGGTGAAAGGTTATTTTTTTTTAAAACTAGAGTACTTTGATGAAAAAACAGGTGGCCCCTGTTTGGGAGGGGGTGGTCTTACCCCTCTGCAGTGTATGCAGTCAGCGTATGCTAGCCCCCAGCCAACAGGGTCGGGCCCCTGTTTGAGGGGGGTCTTACCCCTCTGCAGGGAATGCAGTTGGTGTATTCTAGGCCCCAGCCGTCAGGGCCGATTAGATAGACATATCTCTTTTGGTTGATTAGAAGAGATGAATGGTGATATTTGAATTTTAGTTTGCCATTATCCTCTTTTTGCATAAATTTGTGCTTGTAGTAACAAGAAGGACAAAAACAAAAAATCAAATTAAACATACATTTTTCCACGAAGAACACATTCTGTTTCATTAGTAAACAAAAGAATCCTTTTCTTGTCTGAAATTCTAAGATGAGTCATTGTTAATATTTAAAAAATAATCTATTAGATGCAAACATTGATTCTTGATGTCAGCCCACCTCAATCTCTGGATTGTGTGGTTATAGGGTGGCCATTTTCAAATTTTGAAAAAAGAGGACATTGCAGACAGAAAAGGAGGACTTGAGCAGACTGACCATCTCTGATGTGTTGACAACGTTCAGTTCTCACTGTTTCAAGTATATCTGAGCTAATTTATATAAAGCTTTTAGTCAGACCCCAAAAGAGAGGACAAATTAACGACCAGCTCAAAGTGGCGCTGGATGGTGGACATTGTGCTCGGAATCCTGACTGTCCACTCCAGCCTAAAGCTGGACATCTGGCCTCCCTAAGTCGCTAGTACTGACCTTTTCCTTTCTTGCCTCTTGGGACAGCGAAAGAACAGGTCACCTGGGAGAGGGATGAGTGCTGCCCCTTAAGGAGGGACCTTATACAAGAGATATGCTAAAGATTGTTGTGACTTCAATTCCTGAGATGCTGGATTTGACATAAACTGATTAGATATCTCCTGAAGGCTAAGACTGGCTAGCAAGTACATTGGTTAAAATATTATGATGTCAATGACAAATAGGATGTTACTAAAAATAACTTTGAAAGAGAAAAATCCTAATCATTTTAGGAAACTAACCTGATGAGCTTGAATCAAAATCTAAAGATCTTTTAAAGAGAACTAATATAAATTTGTTATTTTTGTCATTAAATTATATTCTATTCAATACATTTTATATCATTTTAAAAACAACTTTAAAAAAATGAACTAGTTACTATTATGTTTCAGGTTTTTTGCTGTTGTTATTATGTCTTTGTTGTTCTTTTCTGTGTTTAGCTGTGTTGGCTAATGCGTTTGGTTAGAGCTGTATTTTAGCGGTGTTTAGAAAAAAACTGAGAGAGAACAAAGACACGTGATTGCAGATGAGAGCCTTACCCATTTTCATTTTCAGCCCTTGTTTTCGGGACCTGAAACGGAATGAGGGCTGCTGGGATTTTGCTCCGGTGTGTTTATTTATTATTAGGCATAAACATTAATACATACATATATAGACATTAATGCATACATAAACATTACATTTACTATTTTCAAATAAATAGACAGAAAGGTACAAGTTTTATAGTGTGCTCCTTAAAAAGAAGTATTGCTTTATGTTTCATCCCATTCACCAATGACTGTGGTCCCGATTTACAAGCAGTAATTATTAATTTATTTTAAAACAATTCAAGGTGTTACAATGAAAATTAATTCCAAGCAGTATTTATTAATTTAGTTTAAAACAATTCAAGGCATTACAATGAAAATGTATTCTAAAATCAATTCCATGCAATAATCATTAATTTATTTTAATGCAATTGTAACACACCATTACACCTTGTAACATACCATTTAGAAATGTGCAACAATATATGGTCCAAACATTGCCAACATTTCTGTTGTACCGTTACGGTTAGGTAATTCAGGACCACAGTCATTGGAGTATGAGATGCGAAAATGAAGCAATACTCTGTAGAAGGAACCGCACTTCTTTTTAGGGACCACACTACTTAACTTTATACCGACAGATAATTTTAAATGTACATATAAAGTGAAAATTCTGTCTGTCAGAAGCAAATTTTTCAATCATGTAACAATTTCTTCTAGAAAGGGTTTGCACTCTCTACATATTAAAAATTTCTAGTCCTTTATACTTAATTTCAGTACTAAAAATTAAACCTGCAATCTGTAATTCATTGAAATGCTTTAATCTAATAGAAAATATACTAGCTTATTTTTGCTGAAGTTGGAGATGGCCTTTGAACCTAATACATTGTCATAGCAACATTGAGATCTTCTTGTACATTGTCCCATATTGTTAAGTTACCAACACTAGAATAGGATAACTTTGCCGAAAATGGGTGACATTTGTGAAAGTTAAAATAAACATTCACGTATGTATTTATTTTTTAATCTCAGAAACTTTCAATGAGAGTTAAAAATAAATATATATATATAAGGAAATCACCCTGCATGTAACAGAAGGTTTTAAGAAGGAGTCTCTTAGCCGACTACAAAATGACGTAGCCGGGAAATTCCGGAGATTGCCGAACACTGCCGAACGACTAGACGTCCATGTTGGTCACGTTGTAGTAACTCAGTAGTAGATACAATGCGATGTTAACTAGGCTCGTCGGAAAATCGGCGCTCCTCACTCTCTCAGCTTTTCACTGCTGACTACACACGGACCCGCTCCATTTATTCAAGGAAACCCCAGAAACTAGAAAGTCAAAGAACCAGATAGGTTTCCTCTTTTTTTTTCTTTTCGTGTTGAGTGATAAAAACCCACATTTTATAGACGTCACGTCAGACGACGACGACGACAATCCCCAACAACATTCAAACATGTCGGGTGTTCCATGCAAGCTGCTCTGTCACACTAGTGTTTCTTTATCGTGCCTCTTCTTGTTACTGATGTCCTGTTGCTGCTCTGGAGCCGGGCACAGTGTGACACCAGCGGACAGTAATAAGAACGTCAACAGTAACAACAATAATAGTCACAGCACTACCACAGTGTTGCCTCTGAGTAGTACCACTACATCGGGATGTGACAAGAACTCTAGCTCCTGTCACAGCAACAATAATAACACCAAGTCCAGGTACCAGGACATCATCACGCAGATACAAAACAACAAAGGAATGTTACTGAGGACTTTATATGTCCTGATCGGGGTTACATCTGTAGTGGTCATTTACGTCCTTATTAAAGCTGTTCGGTAAGTATATAAATAAACTAAGAAAGTTCTGGTTGAACCCCTAAAGCGTGCTCAGCAAATGTACTTTTACTTTGCGTTTTCTTTAAAAAAAAATGTTTGTTTTTTCATTTATTATTATATTAATAATCTTTATTTCGTTTTTTATTGTTCTTGTTACGGTGATGACCGTTTAAGTCATTTCTTTTAATGCTTATGTTTTGTTTTTATTTTTTCCAAGTTGGTTTCTCCATCAAAATATCCTTAAAACTAGGAAGATCGTCCCTTCTTTCCGATTCGTAACATCTGTTAATGTTGGTTGATAATGTTGAGGGTGTGACTAGAAGTAACAGGGCCCTACTAGGCAGGACAGTCAATATTTCACAATACAAAACACAATAGTTGAAGTTTTTTTCTGTGTTTGTATTTTTCTTCTTTCTCTTCTTTTCATTATTTTCATGTGTGGGTTGCAGATTGATCATTAGGATGGTTAAATATGATTTTGTTAACTTTGACAAGTCAGTCACTATTGTTTTGGGTTTTTTTTTAAATAAATGTTTACTTACTTCCTAATATTGTTTTGATATTGACTTCCTATATTTCTGTCCCTGTGTGTATGTGTAAAATATATATATATATGGTGTCACAGAAAAATGTATATACATTTTGTTGGTTTGTTAATAGCTGCTGTGGTTCTTAGCAAATTCAAACAAAATATGTATACATATAGATAGGATTTCTTTAAAAGTTTAAAACTCGCTCGGAGAAACGAATAGCATCATTTCAACCAGAGCCTCTTTAAAGAAAGCATGATCTTAGTGAACCCAATTGACCCCACCCTGAGTAATACAGTTTTGTTGACTAGAGAGAAACGTCTTTGAAGAAATCTTTTTTCGGTTTTAAAATCATTTTCTCTTTTTTCATAAATATTCATCTCAATTTCTATTGTTTTCTACATTCTTATATTTTTTTTTACCATTACCAAACCAAGTTATATTTCATTATGTGTTTTAAGTGGACCAATTTAAAGAATTTTTTTGTCACCGTTAACAATAATTTGTCTTAATTGTCGTTACGCTCCAGTGACAATAATTTCATTTAAATTCAGTCAATATCTGTTGAATCTGTGAAAAACCTTTTTCTTTTTTAAAAAATCTAGGTGTAAGGAGGGTGATGTAATTTTCACTTGCTTTTTAACCATAGAAATTTTACACATATTTTCATTATCATTGTTAATTTAACATTTGGCTTTCTCTTTTATCTTCATTTTTGGTGATTGTTTTAGCATTGGAAACTGTTTTCTAAAAATCCAAATATTTTAATTTCATATCAAACTACAATCTAAAAGAACTTTTGACCATCTGGAACAATAATTTCTTTCTCACCGAAAAAAGGATAACATAGCATATTGAATGTTCTTTTTGTGTTATCTATTTTTCTCTTATTTTCATAAAAGGCTTCAGACTTTGACTAATTATTTATTCATTTAAATTTTAACCATAGTTTCCCAACTTCTGTGGGTTTTCGTTGATTTTTGTATTTAACAAACCCAAATGCGTTTCTTCTCTGCGTTGATTTCCGCTTTTACTTTCTTTTTCAAATCGAGTCAGCTTAGAAGTCAATTTTTATTTTTTAAGAAATATCTAATCCAAATTTCGCGTCCTTTTCCAAAACTCATTCTCCTAGTCTTATATATTATTAGCAAAATCTAAACAACTATAAAATATTATTTCATCTATGTTTAAACCCAGTAAAAAATACTGAACGTGTCAGTGTTCTTTCCACGCCACAGCTGTTCACACATGCCACGTGTCACCAAAGCTCTCCCCTCCTCCCCCATTGATACTATTCACTTTTACGTATTTATTGAATATTGTAAAGAAATCGATCATCAGGAAATTAGAGAAAAAAAAAGAAATCTATTTAAGAAAAATGCATTGAGCTTGTCCAACACTGACATGATTATTTCGGGCCTCCTGTGTTTCCATTACAACGATCAGATTTCACACTACTTGTCAAAAAAGCGAAATATCCTAATGAATTATTTTACTGGTCGAGTTATAGCCACACTCAGAAGAGGTATTCTTCTTCTGGCTGTGGATATGACTACCAGTAAAATAATTCATTAATATTTTCAAAGTTTGCTAAAAATAAATCTTCTTCATTGAATTCAACAGATACTTTTTTTTACATTTTTGTGATGTCTGCTGAACTGTTATTAATTTATTAACAATGTTTTTTTTTGTTTTTGTTTTTTTTATTCCATATGGTCACTGAACAAGACTTGAAACTCATTAATTCAATCATGCATCTGACTACTTTGTCACGAGTAGTTTACTCATCAACCCATTGTACCCAAAGAAATACTTTCAAACGCAAATTAAGTAGGTTAATTACAAGATAGGCCCAGGCACTGCAATTTAAACTAACTTTACCAAATTTATCTCCCTTGGACTTTATTGAAGAATTATTTCAAGTAGAATGGTATTGGGTCAAAAGGACTTGAGTTCTTTGTTTTTTGTATAAAATTGTAAGTTCTTGAGTACATATATTAAATTTGCTTATTATTTGGGGCATAGTTAGAAATTCTGATATGTTTTTTGTTTAATTTGGGCCTATGCAAGAAAATGATTGCTTTTAAAAATTGTTGATAGTGTAAGCATTTTTTCCCTATCATTTTGTGAGAGTTATGAAATGTAGTGGCATATTGTATATGGTGTATGGTTCTCAAATTTTGATTACTAAGGGGGATAAAATGTAGCATTGTGGTCACTGAAGAAAAAAGCAAAACAAATACCTTATACAAAACATAATTTTACCCATTTTAACCAAAATAATGAAATTATTAAATCAATAGTAAAGGTTTGTTTTGTGTTTTCTCTTTACTTGAAGCATAAGTCTAGGTTAAGTGTTTATCCTTTTTAATGCTTGACTCAAAAACTTAAACACTATATGTACTCTATCAATTGTATTTTATGCTTATGTTTTGAAGTTAAATCTAAACTTTAATTTCAGTGATGCATTTTCTAATGCTTTCTAGCATAATGCAACCAGGAGTTACATATGAACAAATTAGTGATGCAGTTAACTTCCCATTGATAATAATAAATAATGGCTTTATTATCCCTATCACTTTAAACTATATACTTTTACCCTTTCTTTTTTTTAGCAATGAGTAAGTAAATCTTTCCGTTAGATTCTCAAAATAAAATTTTGAAACCCTGTTATGGTAAATGAAGTTGAAAATGTAGGTAATTATTCCCATTTGTGGGCCGTTGGTGGCAATTTTGAAACCTAAAATCATAATGTGCATACCTAAATAGAGAATGATTAAAGTTCAGTCAAATTTATACAGGCTACCTTATACAGTAGAAAAGTTAAAATATATGTTTTAAACATTTGCTTAATCATCCAATTTAGATACAAAATGACATGAATTACCCTTTTGCCTAGGAATAATAAGATCTTGACATGTGCCAATACTAACATTTCTTGTTGGAACATCAATTGTAGATAAATACTTTAGCTGTCTTTAACCCTTATGGCAATGCCCGGCCCCATATATCGGACACTATAATGTAGCCAAAAACACTACATTGGCAATATATCAGCCTAAAAATGTAAGTAAATAAAAATAAAAATTTAAAAAATAGTGTTTTTTGCTATATAGTCAAAAAGGTCATAGCACTAAAAGGGTTAATCTATAGAGAATACTGTAAAATCAACTACAGACACCAGGTAATGCTCTAACTTCTCTTTTTATGTAATAGGGGTAAAGTGAAGGAAAATATCTAAGTCTGACCTGTAATGCCCAAGATAAAGGAATCCACATATATAAGTTGTTTTGTTTTTGTTTTTTATTGTCAAACTCCAGTCCAAGTTGCAGGCTAGAGTTGACTTTGTTTTCCCACCTTAACAGGAACAAGAACAATCCTCACCTAATTTGGGGACGTGAACTCTTCATGTTTGTCTGTCCCATCACGTTAAACCAAACCGATATATAAAATTAACATGACTAGTCTTACATATCTAGGAAAATGTATGGAACAAAAATATGCAAATGCTTATTTCATTCAAATGAATAATTACATTTATACTAAAAAATATATTGTTTTTATAATTTTTTATTTATTATAAATACAAGACAAAAGTTGCAGTAATCATCTTCAGTCGGAATAGAAGTAGGAGTTTAGTTTGACCCTGCGGCAGCCAGGCTTGTTTGTTATTAAACTCAAAGAATATGTATCGGCTCAACTGGTTTTTTGGGGGGGTTTTAAAAGTTTTATTTGGGATGTGTGACAGTTTTAAGGAAAAAGATACTTGATTAAAAAGGTTTTCAAAAAATATGAATAACTTGTTTTCTCATTACAACATTTACATACTATTTGATGACGTGTTTACAGTAATACAGTATTGTATTTTGTTCTACAAAAATAGATTCTGATGATCTCCACATTCTACTTTATGACATCAGATATATATATATATACATAAATGTATTAATAGTTTAGAAAGTCTGAAGTCTACTGTTCTCTTGCTGAACTTCATTGCTTTTATGCTTTAGGATTTTTGCATATTTACGTACATGTTAAAAGCTTGTATAATTAGAATTTTTAAAAAGTTACTCCTACCATAATGCAGGATATTGATTTGTAGATTTTCACAATAATAGCATAACGACAATGTTTTTCCAAAATTCCTGTTTCCTTTATAACTTGGTTTCTGTTGAATAAATTGAAGCTAATAATCTGATATCTTCAAAAATCAAGACATGCAGATTAAAAATCAGATGGAATTGGAAATGCTTATTTTGTTTGAAGAGTTTATCCTCATGAGATTTCTTGATATTTAGTCATAATTCAAGTATATAAAATTCTAATTAACATAGATGATTCAAAGATGAAAAAAAACTTATTGCTTTACGTTTTATACTAAAGATTTGTATTCTCTTTCCAAATAAGATTGACTCTGCAGCCAAAAACAGATTGATGTGAGTGGGGGAAGTCTTTTCAAAGCCAGATATTCCCTAATAAATATAATTTAAGTATCTCTAAAATAAGTTCTTTCTACACTTTTGGATTTAAGAAACACTTGACCTTTTTTATGTTAGTACAAGTAGCTATTTTTATTGTAAAGTATTTTTATATCTCTGAATACAAATTCACAAAAGGTTATATCAGTTCTTCTTTATTCCTATTATTTATTTATTTCACCAAAAGACAGAATTTTGTCTCTGAAAAGAAATTGGTTTAATAGGTTATTGCTTCATGTTTTAATATTTAATCATTCTTTGGCAATTTTGAGTTTCTTATGAAATCATACTCCACATAAAATATAATTGTACATTTTATAGATAAAATTTTACTTGATTAGATTTAGATATTCATTTCTAATTCTAAGATGAAGTTGAGTGGGCGAAGTTTTGTTATCATTTTCTGTTTATATTGTTAAAAATACTATCAATTATTTATTTTAATCTTGATATTTTTTTTTTTTTTTTAAACATATAACATGAATAGTATTCTGTTAGGTTCGGTCAAAAATAATTGCTTTTTTTTTTTTTTTAACTTTGATGCTTGTTATTTAGCCATGTTCATGGAATATACCATTATAAAATGTGAATTTCGCTCTTTATTTAAGCTGAACGTTTCCTTTTGACTATTTATTCTGGTTTATTTGAGGCTGTCAAAGATGGAAAAAAGCAAATTTGAGCAAATGTGTTTTATGCGTTGTGACGTCAGCAGCGGAAACAGTATTTGGCCAGGGGAACGTCAACGAATGTATAGCTCAACATTTGTTTCGAAATGGAGTCAAGATCCTTGAAGATGAGGAGGGTCGTGGACATCCTTCTGTGATTGACGCCATTATAGAGGCAGAGCCATGCAAAACAACTCGAGAGGTTGCAAAGGAACTAAATGTTGGCCATTCAACATTTGTTTGACATTTACACCAAATTGGAAAAACAAAAAGCTCAACAAATGGGTGCTGCACGTGCTGAACGAAAATCAAAAAAATTGCTGTTACAATGTCTGCTCTGTGCTTCTTTTGCGCAACAAAAGCGACCGATTTCTTGATCGCATTGTGACATGACGAAAAATGGACTCTGTACAACAATCGACAGCATTCCATGCAGTTGCTGCTGGACATAGGTGAAGCACCAAAACACTTCCCCCAAACCAAACCAGCATCAAAAGAAGTTTATGGTCATTGTTTGGTGGTCGGCAAGTGGAATCATCCACTACAAATTCTTGAATTCTGACAAAACCATCACAGCAAAGAAGTATAGCCAGAAAATCAACGAAATGCACCAAAAACTGCAATGTTTACGTCCAATATTGGTCAATCAAAAAGGACCAATTCTTCTTCATAACAATGTCCGATTGCATGTCACACGAATGACACTGCAGAAATTGAACAAACTAGGCAACAAAACTCTATCCTACCCAGCTTACTCACCAGACCTCTATCCGACCAACTACTAAGCATTCCGACCACTTCCTGCAAGGGAAGTTCTTCAACAAGCAGACATCAGCTCCAAACACCTCTGAAGAATTCATTGGTTCCAGGACCCCAGAATTCTATGCTTACAAAATAAATGGACGTTTCTAGTTGGCAAAAATGTGTAGATTCTGAAGGTTCTTATTTCAATTAATAACTTTTATTCTATGGTGAGATATACTGCTTCAAAGTTGATGGTGAAAAACCGCAATTATTTTTGCACCAACCTAATAGTTCTTACATGCTATGAGATAAATAAAAAGACCACAAATGAAGATATTAGCCTAAATATATTCAAAAAATTGATAATCATACCTCATTGTATAAAAGTGATTGATTTTCAGATATTTCCTTTGATCATCCATCAAGAACTTACCCTACACCACAAGTACTCTCCCACAAACCTTCTGGTTGAAGGATACAATGTTAATCAGTTTTGCTTGCAGGCTCTAGTCAATCCCTATCTGAATTAATTTTTATATGATAAGATCTAATTGGGTGAGTCATTTAAACCATATTTAATTATCCTGACCATTTGATGAAGAAAATAATTATCACACATAATTTGCACTTCATTATCAGCTTGGTAGACAAATCTTTGCATTAACAACCAATTTTTTTTTTAATCAGGGTTCTAAAGTGGTGTCTACTTGTTACTAGATGTGAAGCCCTAGAAATCTGAAATTGAGATGATTTTATATCAAGGCTATAGATAATTTTCCTTAGGTTATTATTAGAAAAATACTTTAACTTCTGCTTTCATACTGTAATTTAGTACAAATTTATGCATGTCATTACTATTTAGAATCACTGCTACCCACAACGCTGGTTTATTGCTGGGTTTAGGTTATTCATGTGTTCTGACATTTATATGTATCTATGTATCTGGACTTCGCCCAGCCCTAACCTTTCATAGTAGAAACTTGAAATTTTGCACACACACTCCCCTCAATGAGTAGTTTTTTTGAAAATTCCCCCCCTAAATAGGTTTTTAGAGGTTGGTTCAATTTTCAATGTAAGTTTATGCTAAATTGGTCCCTTAGTTCATGCTTGTTTTTTGTAAATTTGGACTTTTTAGTGCCCAACAAAAGGCGAGAGATGTAATTTATTCATTGATCAACCTTTTTACCAACTTTTTAATTGATCATCTCCAACACAGTATATATGAGTGGCAGTGATTCATAATTTCCCTAAATGCTAGTTAACTTATATTTTTAAAAAACTTTGTACCTATTAAAATTTGCATAGTATGTTTTCTATTTTTAACGATATCTTTTCAGTATCTGGTATAATTCACTCATAATTATTATTATCCACACTTTATTTTTACTAATTTTATAGATGGGTCATTGAAATATTTTGCTAGTTTCTAATTTAGGATGTGTTAAATTGGTGGTCAAATTCCACTCATAGTGTCATATGACCTTAAAAACAAAATTACCACTAGATTGCTTAGTCAATCTTCACCTACAAAAAACTGTTGAAGTTGAAAACCATGAATATTTTCAAGACCATAAAAAAACTAAACAGGATTAAATGATCTTAGGAAAACTTGTAAACAGCTTTTATGTATGTATATGATATATTTGCTAAACACGTTAGGCATATGATTTCAATTTCATTTTTGTAATTATTATAATCCTCTAAATACTAAACTTATTATAATGCAGCAGTACGATTGGGTTTCCCACCTGCTTGTTGCATATGAAAGAAATTTTGTTGAATTAAACAAATGACAGCAATAGCAATTATTTAGAGGAGCTTGTTTGGGTCAGTCTCCCCACAAATATTTTATATGCGAGGCATTCCGAGGGAAATTATAAAAAAAGGGGTGATCAATCAATAAGTTACTTCTCTCGCCCCTTGTTGGGCTGTGATCACTAAAAAAGGGGCTGAATTTTCAAAAAAAACAAGCGGGCACAAACTAGTGACCAATTTCGCATAAACTTACATTGCATATTGAACCCCCTCTAAAAACCTATTTGGGGTGAATTTTCAAAAAACAAAAAAAAACATTTTCCCTACTCATTGAGGGGAGTGTATGTGCGTGCGCGTGCGTGCGCAAAATTTCAAGTTTCTACTATGAACGGTTAGGGCTGGGTGAAGAAAGATACATATGATAATTATAAAGACATTTATTAATTGGGAACCCATATCAGCCCGGCATCTGTGTTAGCGTATGCTAAAAAAGCAGCTTGGATCATATACCTATACACGCTCCTTTACCACTGAGCTAACAGCACTACCATGGAAAGGCAGCGGTCCAAAACATACACATTCGCTCGCCTCCCTATTCTAGCCAATTGAATTTTTAGGCACGTGATAGGAAGTGGTTCCCTATGACAACAGTATGACATATAAATTTCAGAACACCTGAATAACTTAAACCCAACAATAAACCAGTGTTGTGCATAGCAGTGATTTTTTTAATTTTTTTTTAAAATAAATAAATAAATAAAAGATCTGTGAGCATGCTCATCTACACAGGTAAATCAATAAGTCTGTAGCCAAATGATAATAAAAGCTTTTACCTTACACAACAAATATTTATTTTTCAAAATAACTTCATTGTCAATGCACTCAATTCAGTGGTAGATATTAATCACATAGATTGAACCTTATACAGTGAAAATTTCAGATAAAAAATCAGGCTGCAGACTTATTAATGCACCCTCATAAATAACATTTGCTTGCCTGTGCATTCATCCTAAACCAATTTCATTAATTGAAAAGGTTTATTCTTATTTGCATTAGTTCACCTTTAAATATACTTAACCTACCAACACTCTCTTCTGAAAGAGAAAGTGAAACTACATTTTCTGTGTTCTTTTGTGGGATGTTAACCATTTACTCACTGATGGACAGGTGCCAGCCGCTACTGAGGATAACTAAGGATAGAAGAGAAAAGACAATCCTATTATGTATACTGTCTAGATTTTTATCTGAAAACATTTTGTTTTTCTAAGCCTATCTTGGCAAATGGTCAGATTGGATCTTAAATAATATAAGTAAATTTGTTATTTGACTGTACACACTAAAGTTATAAATACATTTACTTTAGCTAACACGAGGCTGTCTGATGGACATTTAACTGTTTACATAACAAACCTTAAATCTAGGAAAAGTTTTTAAAAAAAACAAAAGAAAAAAATGTACTTTATCTGTCTTTGCTATCCTTTTCATTTTCTTTAATTACAATAGAAGCAATTTAAAAAGGTTTTAGAAATGATGCTGTTTTTATTAGCAAATGAAAATGGTTTCTTTAGTTTCTAAGATGATTACTCCAATCAAATTAGTTGCATTTAAAGTCGTTGCTTCCAGTAGGGTGACTACATATAAGAAATAAATTATTTCCATTGATAGTGTAAGCCTTCTAACTGGACCAGTACATTTGTAAAGGCGGATTATTTTCCTTCTCTTATAAATAAGTTCATCTTTAATATTCAGATGTGAATAAGAATCCATTCTTGTCATTGAAAAGTAACAAAAGGACAGGTTTTTTTGTAATACTTTTACATGACCTATTTAATTCAATGTGCTAAAGAATTCTTTGCGGTCCTAGCAACTAAGACGTCTTAAGAATGTTTACTTGTGTGCAAAACATTACAATCTTATATCTAATCTTATTATAAGTCACCAAAAGTCTGTCTGTCCATACATGACAGCCTACAGCAAAAACCACTCAACATAATCCCATGAAATTTTCTGTGGGTACTCCTGGGAGCCCTAGGCAGGCTTTTAGCAAGTTAGTGTTTGAAAATCATTCCCCCAAAACATGTTTTATGGGGGAGGTTCAATGTACATTTCAAATTCATTCTAAAATGATCACATTTTTTGTGGTTGCGATTCGCCTACTGGTAGAAATTTAGTATCCCTCTTCTTAGAGAGGAGTTGGTGAGATTAATCTCTTGTTTACTGTCACCCTCTCTAAGAAGTTCGGCTTTTACTCTCCCCCTCTCTATTAAATATACGAAGGCTGTTTAGGTCGGGTATTTCAGCTAGTTTGAATTTATCGAATATCTGATGCTCTTGCTAAATGACAGAAAAGATATTGCTTAACAATGACTATTGTATTTTCCGTGTCCAGACTTTTCGGCGAACACACAGTCAGCCGACAGCAGTTTCGTCCTGCGGATGATTCAGAGACAACCTGTTTGGCGAACAACAGTTTTGATGACTTGTCTTTTCACTGATTGCCTTTTCATCAAATTTTTTCTTTTTTACCATTTAGGTAAAAAACAGTGAAATTTCTGAAAGATAATTTTATTTTCCATCTTAAATAACAACATTGGAAGAACAGGATAATAAAAAAAACACTGATGCGACTGATCAGATAAATAATCCAGCAGACATCGACATCCTATTTTCAAAATGTAATTAAACTTGAAAAAAATTAGTTCTTGAGTTTTTTTTCTTGGCTTTGCTAGAAAGAAAAAAGCCCAAATTTCAGTCAAGAGAAATGGAAAACAAATTTTCAGTAATTAAGTAGAATATCGAAATATTTCGAAGTCATTTTTGTTTACTTTTTGGTTCTCAGTCATTTTTTCGATATGCAAGTTTTTTTTCATCAGGTGCCAATTTTTTGCTGAAAAAAATTCTTTTGTCATTCCTATAAGTTATATAAGCGTAGATTAATTAAGCTTATTTGTAAAGCAGGTGTTTAGATGTTTAATTTTCAATGTTGTCAATAACAACAAATTACTTCTTCGAAGGATGTGTCTCTCTTCTCTCCTTAACAAAAAAATTAAACTGTTCTGTCAAGAATGTTTAAGAAATCTTTCAAATATAAAGTAGGCCTCCGAAAATTAATTGGAAGAAAATTAGTTAATCTAATGATTAATTCTCATTAAAACTCCTTCTTGTTTTATTTCCAAGCTAAGAATAAATAATAATAAAAGGGTCTGGTTTTATTGAAATTCATATGGTCTAGCAGTTGAGTTGCTAATAATTGTTCTATGTTGTTCTCTTTGCGACTTGCATATTCCTCCAGCATGGCTGAATGCCTGGGGTTCACTGGATAAAGTTTCCTCCTGGAGGTGAAGAAATCCTCAGAAACAATATCATTTTCATTTGTATACTCACTAGATATTATGTATTAATCCTTTTAAATCTCACGAAACTGATACACCATTTTACCAGTTACTGGAACACATTTGGATTTTCTGGAGAAGAGGGAAAATCACATTTTTACTGTTTTGACTGTTTTTTGTTTTTTTTTTAAATTTTAATCAGAGTAGTGCACCCAATTTAAATCCATTCTTCCAAATAGTTCTATACCAGCTAACATGATTGTTTTTTTTAAACTTTTTCATCAGAATTACCAAATTCACGTACCTAGGATAATCTTATAAACTTTCTCTTTCCTACACTTGAATTCAGATGCCTAATTTTTAATGGTAATATGTTCTCTAAGGTTAAGTGTTTCCACACATATTTGCTTCGTTAGTTAACCATTTTCATTTGTAGTTCCTTGTTAATAATATCCAACTGATTTGGTAATCATGAAATCAGCATCTGTCAACATTTTTTTTTAACTACGGTATCTCTGTAGTTCTGTTGTTACCTCTACTGATTTAGACATACAATTATTTTTAACTGTTTTAAAAACAGTTAAAAGGTTATCCATCAGAAATGACATGAAAGAACTTTTATAATTATGTTTCTTTAAAATAATAATGTACTATGATAGGAAAAAAATGATGAAAGATTTATGGTAAGCTCGTATATTGTTTTTTGTCAAGTATGTATTCACATAAAAGATATGGTGTTAAATTAAAGATTTCACTAGATATCCTAAATGCTTTAGGTATTTTCATCATATTTTAATGTTAGTTATATTTGTGTTCAAAGTTGAACTGTTCGTAAATATTGTTATGTGCTCTAAGCATTGCATTTATTTCTTTATTACTGATTTGTTGATATCAAAAAAACTTATACTTTCTATAGTTTTGCAAAGGGTCATTAATATTCAAATGGTTCTTCGGACGCTTGAACTCTTTCTTGTTGTTTGTAAAACAAAACTTCTGTTTACCCCATCACACTCGGATTTTACACCTGATAAAAGCCGAAGAATGGATCGGCCAAAAGATTGTGTTTACAACACAAACAACAAGGAGTTCAATCATCCAAACTCTTCACTCTCCGGCCGACAAAGATGTATCTTGTGTAATAAAAATATGTCCAGATATTTTTATAAGCAAGTCTTCGAGTTTTCTTTCTATCCAAGTCCAGGACACCCCACTATACAACACAAAGAACCATTTGAACTGAAATGGGATAATTCTTGATTGAAGAATGATTTTAATTATAAGTTGATGTCGCAGTAAGAAATCTGTTATTGCAAACAAGTGGTTTGTACCTTTGTGAATGGTCATTGTCAGATCTTTTATCTGAGTGATAAGTTTTTATATTATTAGAAATATAAGCAGTGCTGATTTGACAAACAATGTCAAGGTGTTATTTGCCTCTTTTATTGATGTCTGTAGTATTTTAAAAGACCATGGTTTACCTAACAAAGGTTACCAGGGAAGCTTAGGTGTTGGATTTGTTATTCAGGTCCATAGATGTACATTTTTAGGAAAGCTGGAATGATGTTTTCCTCTATTGCAACAAGTCTTATAACTTTGAATCAGTTAAGTATGGTGTTAGTTTGGTAATTAGTAATACCTCCATTTTCTATTGCATCCTTGTCTTTCATACTGCAAATAGCTATTCTGTTATTGAATTTCTGAGTGTTGGCAATAAAAGTCATTTGATCTGTAATTATCACTGGAAAATAATAATTCCATTGATTTCATCAGCTTTGGCTCTTATGAGTCCTGTTTTCTAACAAGTATGAAAAGATGGCTGTTGAATTATGCTATCAGAGTATTCACCTTCCAGTATTAATGTTAACAAAGACACCTAATAAACTAATATATCTGCTTGCATTATCTATTGTAGTGCTTTTCTGTATTTAATCACTACTGATGATGAAATCATTATTTTCCTAACCTGTTGTTCTGCTCTTATCGCTTCTTGTTATTGTTTTTATCATTTGTTCTGGTTTAGATATTTAATTCATTTGTCAGTGTTCTTCCTGGTGTCATATTTACTTATTGTTGTTCGTGCAAATTTCTGAGCCTTGCTTGGCAATCACTCAGTTGATATCTTTTATTTCTTTGCTTGGCAACATTCTTTTCTTCAATCTTTGACATTTAGTAGCATTGAGTTGTGCTGTATAGTTTACATGCTTCAATCACGATGTCAGTACCTGGTGCATGTATCCAATATCTATTTTATTACTAAATGAATTATTTTGAGAACAAAAAGATATGGCCAATGGGGTTGAAATTTAGTGATTAATGTGAAATGTTTTTCACTCTTCTCAATGTACCCAAGTTAAGACATATTTGTTGACCTATTTGCTACATTTACCAAAATACCATGTTTACTCAGGATGGGGTGGAATGGGTAGGTTTTTTTGGTTATGAAAACATTTTTTTATATTTTTAAAAACTTTTTATGTGTGGATTTGAACATTATGACATATAATACAAAAATGAACTATTATCAAATTAGGAAAAGAATAGGCCTTAAAACCCTAACCCTCACGACAGTGGGTTGGGATGGAATGGGTCGCAACTAATAGTCCATTTTTTTATTTTTTTATTTTTTTTATTATGAATAAAATTCAAAATTCACTGTATCTCAAATAGTTGTTAACTAAACTAAATGTCCATTACAGTATATATAGCAAACAGCATTAGCTGCAGATTGATGTAATAATTTTTTTAGTTATACAGAAGTTTTTTTCAGACATTTTTTTTCATAAATTTTAGGAATTTTTTTATCATATTTCAGATTAATTATTTTTAATTTAATTGATATTTCAAGACTCTACAGGAAAAGAGCTTTCAAATTGTATTTTTTCTTTTTTTTTCTTCCTCCCATCCCACTTTCCACCTATTCCACCCCAATCCACCCTATTGAGGTGAGAGTAAAAAATGATTTCATTAGTATTGAAGAAAAAAGTAAATATGGCTGTAAAATAAAATAAAACTAAAATAATGCCAAAAGATGTATAAAGAATTACAACTGAACAAATAAAGGAGGATAAGAGGAGGGTTTTTATTTTTTTCCAGTAAAAGAAAAAACTTACATAAGATTTTTGCAGAATAGCTCTTTCAGATGAACAATATATAAATACCTTTCACTTTTCTATCATCTAAAAAAAAGTGAGGATTATTAAGACAATTTTTAGGGCAATAAACATTCATACACTTCCTAAGTTGAAAAGTATAGTTTTATCTTATCCTGGTATGAACTGACTTGATTCCTCCATTTGCAATTTAGAATGTCAATGTGTTTAGATCCTTTCACTTGATACAGGTGTGCAATTTTTACTCACTTCACTTTGAACTTCATCAAAACCTATCTTTACTTTTCACATCTGATCTTAACTTGAAGATGGTGGTTAAAGAGAGCAATTAGAGTGTGAGCAGAGCAAAATTTGCTTCCGTGTCATCTCTTCTGTCATATCCTCCCAATCACAATAGAATAGAATTATAGAAATGGACCTCCTCTTCGATACCAGCACAATGTTACTGCATACAAAAGCTACATCCTGGTCAGTGAAATGTCCATGAAGCTTTTGAACTATGACCTCCTCGGAACAGGTCCATTACAGACATCCTAACAGCAAAATGGGTGCTCCAGATATGCAATGGTAACGCTGCTTTAAAAAAAATGTTGCTAATCTGAAAAGAATTTATTCTATATTACGGAGCCATTTAAACACTGGTACCCAAGGCTACAATAAATTATATTCCTCTTTCAAATCATTCTTAACAGGCATTAATTAATAGCGGATGATATACCTTCATCTTCAATGGCTGGATTTTCTCATTTCTTAAGGGTCATCACTATATACCAGCAGTCATTTCTGGACAATCTACAAGCTTAGTAAGGCTTTCTTGATATATATACATTTCCCCCTGGATTGTTATATAGTGTCAGTTTTTGATCAGGAAATTTAGCTTCTGTAGAAGTTCCTTGAGAAATATTAACATTGCTTGGATAAATGGGTTTATTGAAGAGGTAGGAAAGTTATACACTTGTGTGTATTTAATCTCTTGTTATTGTTTTTATCTTTTGTTCTGGTTCTAGATATTTAATTCATTTGTCAGTGTTCTTCCTGGT
>VCCN01005310.1:5985645-5996495 GCA_006491835.1 Architeuthis dux | reverse complement strand
GATACCCGCCACAGTCGGTGAAAATTCGAAGTCATCAAAAAAGGTCAAATTATATATCGTTGCAATCAGCATTTAATGCTGATTAAACTTTACATAGAAACTGTGCTCAAAATCAACTGTTCTCAAGATATTTTTCATTTTTAGTCTCACTGGCTACAATCTAAAGATTGAGTTAAATATCACAAATATCTTAAACAGTTGATTTTGGGCATATAGTCTTTTTGAAAAGTTGAGTCAGTATTAAATCCTGATTCTAATGATATATAACTTGACCTGTTTTGATGATGTTGAATTTTCACCAACCAGAGCAGGTATTAGAAATGAAACTGTGGTGGTAGCCTACCTTATCTGGAGAGGCTAGCAAAGTTAATGGCTATTTTTCTTCATAACACATGCTAAGGCAACTTTTTAACAGGGAGCAAGCATGTTTTCTCAGAAAAAGCAATTTACCCCCCCCCCTACCAATAAGAACTTTATTTGGAATGTCACCATTGCCAGAATTTCACATATTACTTATTAGGTGTTAGTGTAGACAACAACTGTAATCCACAGTCAGAAAATGGTAGAAGGCAGATAACCGTAAAAAAATATCTTAGTGTGTGTGTGTCACGCTGGTACTTGTGAGAAGGCGTATGTTTGAATGGGGCAAGAGGGTCAGGCACATAAAACTGAAACAGTAGATGAATTTGCGTAAATATTTTAGGAAAAACCGGGGAGAAGTTGTGAAAAATTTAAATTATTGTAAGCAATAATAGACAAAAACTCCTAAAAATTAATTATTTCTGATGTTTAGATCCGAAGATTGGCTATAAAATGACCGCCATGACCTCCAAGGTTAGCCTATGTTGGAAGTCAATATTTATTGATTCTCCATGCAAAATATCGGGTCAATCAGTTTACCTGAGAAGAGGCACAAACAAACAAACAGATGGCACAAATATTAGTATAGATTTCACCTGATATTACAAACATTTTTATTTGTACATTTATGATCCATCAGCGAAGTGGTGAGCCATGGACTAGTAAAAAGATTTTTAAAATGGTTGTTAGTCTTATGTACACCAAATGGAATTGAGGTCATAAGAAATTGTTTATCAAGTGAATTTTGCAACACCTGAGGCTTATTGCAGTAAATACAATATTGACTATTATTGACAAGATAAATGACATAAGATGATTCCATTATCAGAAATGGAAAACACTGTACATTACACTTTGTAAAAACATGCGGTCTTGAAATACATAACATTTCCGTCATATAAAAAAGTCATTCAACCAAGTGGTTAAAACTTGTGGTCATTACTAAATGAACCTTGCATATACCAATTCCTAAACAATAACAAATTATTACAAAAAAGACAGCTTGAAAACTGTTTAGTAATGTTAAGTCTGTTTTGAATTCTTAATCACCACTACCCACAACACTGGTTTATTGCTGGGTTTAGGTTATTCAGGTGTTCATTTATATGAATCTATGTATTCAGACTTTGCCCAGCCCTAACGGTCCATAGTAGAAACTTTAAATTTTGCACACACACTCCCCTCACTCAAATAAGTTTTTAAAAGGGGCATTCAATATGCAATGTACATTTATGCTAAATTGGTCACTTTTTTCCTTGAAAATTCAGACCTTTTTTAATGATCACGGCCCAACAAAAGGCGAGAAGTAGCTTATTCATTAATCACCTCTTTTTCCAACTTTTTTTTTATTGATCACCCCTAACACAGCATATATGGGTGGCAGTGATTCATAATTTCCCTTGGAATGCTAGTTTTATATATTTTTATAATTTACTTTCTAATTTTATTCAATTTATATTTTTATATGTAAATTCCCATTTCTAATGAAATCTACAACATTCCTATATTGTGTAGCTTATTTGAAGATATGAGAGAAAGAAAATAGTGATCTATTTTGTTTTGCCTGGTATAGCTCATTAAGAAATCTAACTTTGCTGAATGTGCCCATACTTATATACATAACTGTCCGAATGTTTTATCACAGATAGCAAACTGTGTGTGTATGAATATATATAATATATACAAACTTGAAAAATTAGAAATAAATAACCCTTTTCTATTAGAACAAATCTCTCTCCAGCATTTTGGTAAAGTTTTTAATGGAATTTTTAAAATGTAAATTCTACATAAATATGTTGTGATAAACATAGACACATTGCTTAAATTGATAAAATGGATTTATGAGTTCATGCCTTTTATTGATAATTAATTTTTGAATTAAAAGCAAGTACATATACAACGGTTTGATTCCTTGTATGAGCAAATACTGTGGAAAACTCTTCATTAGGACAAATTTCCCTGTGCACTTAGTAGCTAATTGAGTACACTCTAAGCTGTGTGATTAGGGTGGAGGTATCCCTTTGGTGAACTTGCATCCTGCCAAGGGGGTGTTCATAAAATAATTGTAAGAATAAAGCCCTGGTCTCAACGCAAGAATCACTAAGCTGACGCATGCAACAGAAATCGGATCTTCGTCATGGGACTCCATATTCCATTCCATTGATTTCATCAGAGACCTGACACTTTTTCTTTTTCTTTTTTTTTTACATATACAAGTGTTAATTAACCTGAAAACAAAATTTTCATTTGTTAATGCTAATCATTTATGGAGCAGTATGGATATACTTTCAGTTTGCTATCTGTAATCAAACTTTTTTATTTGGTTATCCAAAAATCAGTGTTTCTATAAAACCAGCATACTTTTTCCCAAGACAAATTAGGGATATTGATATTATTGAATTATAGAAATGAAGGAAATATTTCAGTTAGCCATAAAACTATACAATTGTTAATTGGTATAATGATGAACAGTAGATAAGTTGGCAGCATTTAATACTAGTGCATAACATAGGTATAAAATCCATTTTTTAACTGTTGTAATTCCTCTTCTAAATTTGTAGGTTTATATCTAACTATAATTGAAGAAATCTCTCTGGGTGGGTGTGTGTGCATGTACCGAGATAGCTCGACAACTGGCCATTGTTCAAAGTTGATATTCGCAATATATATTAGTCAGCACACCAGTGTCGAGTTTGAAGTTGTTTTGATCAGTGGTTCTCGAGAAATCTAATAAAAATAGACAAATTACAGATTATAGATCTTTTTATCTTAAAATTATAGATCTAAATTTAGATATAAAATATCTAAATTGGCAACACTGAAGAGAAGTAACTGAAATATTTTGAAGCCGCAGTTTCATAAGACTGACGGAAATTTATTTTACATGTCTATTATGGCAGGCTGCTCCACACACCAAACGTGCATCTTTGGAACGGACACTGCCCTAGTTCTTTCAATTCCGAAAATTATCACCCATTTAGTACTGATCAAACATAACATTAATCTTGATAGTCAAATTTCAACCATCAGCTGTGTGCCTAATGCATATGTTGCTAATATGTATCCTATAAGTCAGGTTATGTTTTTGTCGGAAAACAAGTCATTTAAGACACAAATATGTAAGTGAATAATATTCAGAATGCATGAACACTCTCTATTATGGGGGTTCCCAACCTTTCTCGTCCTGTTTACCCCTGGCAACTTTTTGAAAGTAAATTTACCCTCACCCTGTTCACTAATTTGAGGTTACACTTCTAACATAATAAAGCAACCGACAAAGGGGAAATTTTAAAATACTGTTTTTAACATTATTATTTTAAGTTCAAATAACAATAGTAATAATAATACCACATAACAATGTTATTTATTGAATTATAGCCAGAATGTTGAAATTGGCCTAAAAAGCTGCAACATGTACAATACACAAGGCAGAACTACATCCATAAAAATGTTAATTTTTGAAGTTTTAGAATTTTAATATTTTATAATGTCTAGAACACTGAAATTGAAAATATTTTTCAATATTTTTCATTTTCACAGTTTATTGTTATTGAATTGTATTTTTTAAAACCAAAAATGTACAAATCCAGTATCAGCAAATTTACCCCAGGTTGGGAACTCCTTCTTTCTAACATGAGGCAATTAAAGCCACTACTGTCACAAGCGTAAATACTTGACACCCCTCTGTGCAGCATATTCTTCACCATTTATGCTTCTATTTAATTAAGACAGACAACATATTCTGTAGTCACAGGTCTGTCTAAATAACAAGATTTTGAGAGGATTACAATCCTGATGAAAGTGATACTGTCCGTTCTCCAGCTTAATAATTCATTATAAAACCACCTCTCAGGCTTTCAATTATTTATGCACATCCTTTTATCTAAGGGCTTTTGTTTATATTGAACGCGGATTAAATACATCATTACCATTGACTTATTATGTAATCTATTATTTATGTTGTTATATAGTGTAAAAATTACTTGGATGTGGACATTTATACTACAGGACTCCATTGAAGTTATATAAAGTGCTAACTCCATTCAACTTTTGGACACTCAAAAATGACACCATTATGATAGGGATGATAACACTACCCCATCATGTTTTATGAAAGTTTTTCAATGGTATACTTTTCAATGGTTTCCACAGTTGGTGATATTCCATCCAATTTTTCTTTTCTGAAATTATTATATTTAATAGAAGTCCTTTTTTAATGACAGTTTAAAGTATATAAGTAACAACATACTTAATTCCTCTAAACTCTCAAACATTATCACCAGCTAATGAACTGTGGCGGCCTAAGCCTGACACGAGTAAAATACTTCCAAGCAAACAACTTAAAAGAACTCTTTAACAATGTCAAACCGTAAAAAATATTACAATTTCTGAAAGAAGTCAGACTTTACATGAAAATATAACTCTAACATCCTAAATACAATATCCATATACACTCATTTCTCTACCCTACCCATAAAACACCACACCGAAACCAATTCTTAACTTTACTATACACAAAAAAATAATTTTTTAAAAACCTAACAGAAATATATTTTCTGACTTTCATTTTTTAATTTTAATCGATTCCGGAATTAAATAACCCACCAGGGGGTGATATGCCGATAAACCAAACCTTCAATCAATCACAAACATTATCTAAAAAGAGCAAAATTGCTTTTCATTCAAATCTTATAATAATTTACGTGTGAAGTTTTATGATGGCCAGTTTTTAAATTTTTTGTGCATTTTCCTTTTATTTTATTTTGATTAATCTTTTTGCTGTATATAGTTCAAAGATTAATTACTATTAGAATTCAAAATCCTTTTCAGATATTAAAACTGACAGCTACTATATTATTTCACGATAATGCCTATAATGTCTATATTTTTAGTTATAAGATTATATTAATCACCACTACCAAAGGTTTAGGTTATTCATGTGTTCACACATTTATATGTATCTATCTATCTATGTATCCGTACTTCACCCAACCCTAACCATTCATAGTAGAAATTTGAAATTTTGCACACACACTTCCCTCAATGAGTTGGGAAAATGTTGTTTTTTTTTTTTTTAAATTCCCCCCATAATCGGTTTTTAGAAGTGGGTTCCATTTTATCTATCTATCCATCTGCCCTTTGATCAGCCATAACTGTTCATAGTAGAAAATTGAAATGTTGTACACATACTCCCGTCAATGAGTAGGGAAAATGCTTTTATTTTTATTTTATTTTTTTTTTAAATTCCCCTCCAAAATAGGGTTTTAGTAGGGGTTCAGTTTTCAATGTAAGCTTATGCTAAATTGGTCACTAGTTTGTGCCCGCTTGTTTTTTGAAAATTCCAACATTTTTTTGTGATCACAGCCCAACCTTTTTATTGATCACCTTAACACAACATATATGGGTGTCAGTGATTCATAATTTCCCTTGGAATGTTAGTTTTGAGTTACTATGCAATGGTATCAAGTGTTTAGACATTTCATTTGAAATAGTCACATTGTATTTGTCTTTAACATTTTAATATCCTGGAATTAGAACTAAAAGATGTAAAATTGTTTCATTAAAAAAAAAAAACAGGAAAAGATAATGCCCTGGAAAATCTAAATTACTGTAAATGCTGGCATATAAGTCGACTTTTTAAGTATCAAGTATTCTCCCTAATGGATCATATTAGTCTGTTTAGACCCTAGGAAATTGACACTCTGACTGACACAATCCTGCCTTATGTTGGAGAGTCGACACAGCAAAAAAACGTTTTTTCTAGACATAATAAGGAGTAAATGTTTAAATTTTCAAATCTCTAGCTCCATTGGTGCGGCCTGTAAGCGTGATACACACTTACATAGCCAGCCAACCAGTTAGACCAATTTGTAAACTGAAGAAACCTATTTTGACAGTTTGGGCAGACAGTTTCTAATTACATCAAATTGTGAAGCAAAGATATCATTCATTACCAGTAACAATTGCTCTAATCAGTGAATAACCCTACCCCAACCCCATTTAATTAATCACCACAAACCTCTGTATAAAAACTTTTTAAAATTTCATTCCCTTTGCTTCTTGTATTTTACAGGGACCGCAAATTCTGTACCTTACAATCTTTTATCATTTATTCTTCTTTCTTCTTTCTTCAAATTTTTATTCTGATCCGTTAAATTTAAATGACTACAATGATTTGAGTTTGTGTTATGTTAATAGAAACATTTTTGACAAGGTCAGAGATACAATTCCCAACAACAAAATCTCTCCTACTGCTATTGTCTTTTATGACTGCTTCATTCTTTTTCTTTTCTTTGTGCATTCACATTTTGGGTTTTCTTTTTCTCTATCACGAATAAAATTTCAATCAGAATTTTTTTTCATTTACTTTTTATGAAGAGAAGCTAACAATTCATTTACTGCTGAAATGTTCTTAAAGAATTGAACTTAATTGTCTGGAATGATTTCCCTCTTTTTACATTCCTGTCATGTAGAATTTATTTTCAGTTGATTTCTGTCTATTTTCTCACAAATAGTATCATAACCAAGTATTTCTACATTTTTTACACAATGTTAATGAATATCTCTATTGATACATTTTTAATTGAGCTTGCAAAATGATTTTCTCAGAAGGAGAATCATTGTTTTTGATTAATTTATTCACACAAACAGGTTCAATATTGTAACCAAAATTTGCTGGATGCACATTTATTCACCATTTGTCTATCCAAGTATGGAAGCTTTTTTTTTTCTCTCTAAACGAGGAAGTAACCACATTAGATGATAGTGTTGAATATTATGATGTAACTGTTTTGTTATTTGGGTTACATTGTTATTAGTGGTGGGTTGTATATAGCAGGATTGGGAATGAATGCAATTGCCATTTCTGAGTGAGTGCTTTTCTTTCACCATTGAAAAGTAAGGTGAATGCATTAATAGAATGAGTGAGGAGGAGGAGGAGTAGTAGAGTGTGGTGATGAGAATACTTGAGTGGATGCAAATCTGATAGACTAACATTGGAGAGAAGTTGCAAGAATAGGTGAGATTTTTCAGGAAATGTTTTGGATTAGCAATGACAGAATTGTACAAAAATGAAATTGGAAGAATTTCTTCCTGAAAGTGGGGATGGAATAGTTGAACTGATGAAAAACATGGCAAAAAAAAAAAGGTTTGATTTTTTTTTTGCCAAGTAAAAAGAATTATAAAAAATAATATAAATCATACTTCTTCCCCATTAGTAGAAGTAAAACATTTCATCATTATACTTTAGACAATCCTTCACCAATTTCTGGCCCCAGATTAATTTTCATAAAGCTGCATAATTACTAATGTCTTGAAATTGAGCACCTTTAAAACCTCAGTTAGGGCAATAATTTCCACAGCCCTGTTGGCTTGGGCCTAGAATATACTGACTGCATCCCCTGCACAGGGGTAAGACCTCCCCAAACAGGGCCCATCTGTTCTTTCACCAAAGTCGCGAGACTCTATTAAAAAAGAAAATAACCTTTTACCAAAGTCGCAAAACTCTATTTTTGAAAGATTTTAAACTGATATCAGCATTAAATGACTCCTCAAGGGTTCATATGCTGCTAAACAAATCAATCAATCATATATTTTCCACATGTCTTTCTCTTTGCTGAAATATGTAAGAATCTGTAAATTTATTAAAATTAATTTACTCTTATTTTAGGACCATCTGCTTTTATAACATGGTCTTTATCAATCTGAGTTTAATGAAATCTGTTTGGATACAAATTACTTATATGCTTTTATATTTTTCTCTTTCTATTTATAATTTCCTGGCATTGAAACTATATTTACTCTCCTTTTGTTATCAATACACGACACAACAAATCAATATTTCAATATCTTTAACAAGAAGCTTTTTATATACTAGTCAGTGCTTCTCAATAAGAGTATTCCCTACCAACAAATGTATTATTGTTTGTACATAGAATATAAAACTGAAAAACCTACAGAGTTGAAAGAAAAATTGCACTGCTTTTTACTCCTTGAAATCTATTTTTCTCCACTAAAAGAAATATATAAGTTAAATCTACTCCAACATAAATATATACTATCACTTATAGCCTTGACTCACATGTGTGTATGATAGATATATTACTACATAAAAGCTTTTGTTTTCCTTGGGTTAGCTCTATTTTAGCATACATACTCTCACATGTGGAATTAGTATCCATACATATTGTACAACATGTCTGAATTTTTCACATATTATATATAGCTGACATGTAATTATATCTTTTTTTTATTATAAACAATGGTTAAATGAAATATATGGGCTTAGACAAAAACTGGTTCAAATCCCTTTTCCTTTATTTAAAATGTCATTTTGAAATTGTAGTTATTAGGTTTGGCTTGTAGATAAAATGCTCAGGGCAAAAAATGTTAAGAATTAATCTCTGCTATCCGCAACACTGGTTTGTTGCTGGGTTTAGGTTATTCATGTTCTGACATCTAACTATGTATCCGGACTTCGCCCAACCCTAACTGTCCACAGTAGAAACTTGAAATGTTGCACACACACAACTCAATGAATAGGGAAAATGTTGGGTTTTTTTTTTTTTTGTTTTTGAAAATTCCTCCCCATAATGTTTTTAGAAGGGGGTTCAATATGCAATGTAAGTTTATGCTAAATTGGTCACTAGTTTGTCCCCACTTGTTTTTTTTGACAATTCAGACCTTTTTTTTTAGTGATCACTGCCCGACAAAAGATGATAGAAGTAACTTATTGATCACTCCTTTTTCCAACTTTTTAATTGATTACCTCCAACACAGCATACATGGGTGGCAGTGATTCATAACTTCCCTTGGAATGCTAGTTTATCTTTAATCTGAGTAGCCATTTGATATTGGAGCATCTTAAAAAAAAGTTTAACTTGGATATCAGCTACCATGACAATAACTGCTTAATTAGTCTTAAATTTGAATAATGAATGTTACCATTTTTTACACTATCATAGATTTTACTGGTATGATAATGATTGACTAAGATCCCCCCAATTCAATTTAAAAGAAAAAAAATTTGTTAATTATTTTCTTTTTATCATCATCGGATTTGATGACTGTTTATCAGAAAGTATTGAACCTACTGCTACGGGATATATTGCAAGTAAGATAATTTTATATAAAAAAAGCTCTATGGGGGAAAAAAATAGATTCAGCAACTTAAATACAGTCATGAAAATCTGGCTGTCATCTAATCTTTTATCTCTTTCTTTATCTTCCATCTTTTCACATGAAAAAGAAAAAAACATTAAAAAATAAAAACTGATGCTAAGTCTCGATCAGAGAATTGATAACAGATATGGAAGAAATTCTAAAAATAGAACCGAGAACAAACAACCTCGAGGCAGAAGATTTTTTTTTATATTTAATTTCAGAAGTCTTTCTTTTTCCACAGGCCTGCTTGAAATCTCTTGCCTACAATCTTGTTCTCTAAAATACAATGTTTCACTTGCCCTAAAGACTTTTCTGATATTTTTTCTTCCTTATTTTACCTGTAGCTTTTTAATCTTTCTAACATTTCAAATTAACCAGCACACCAATTTATAAGTCTTAATTTGCATTTTCAAAGGCGATCTCTTTTACATGCCTAATGAATATATATAATGCATAGTCATATACATGCACACATTAATTAATTAAAGTATATAATTATATCTGCATGACACATTCTCTCGTGTGTGCAGTAATTTGTACCTTGCAAGTTGGTTCATTCAGTTTTAATTTATTTTCAGTCGTGAAAATTTACCTAATTACTCTTAAACAACATATCCAACTAACCAGTACAAAAAATGCATTAAGTTCTGAAATGTTTCTCACCCAGCCACATCCAAATACAATCTTGAACTTTTTGTTTTGTTATTTTTTTAATTTTATTTTTTATTTATTTATTTATTTTTATTTTTTCCACTTCCATTATAAACTGTAAATCTCTTGTTTAGAACGTTATCATCACACATTCTAACCAAACAAATCTTATCTCTTCATATCATCTCTGTAGAGCATAGAACATACTTGATCTTTTTATTTAATATTCAACTATGAAATTGACATTATCTCTAATACTATGCGAAAGTCGCTATTTTTGTGTGTGACTATATATGTCTCAGGACCATACTAAAAGTTCTAGGGGTCTGATTTTTAGCTGATTTTATTGACTTAACCCCGATATAAAACATAGGCTATTTTGTTTTTTGAAAATTCCAATACTATCGTGTTTTTAGTAGGGGGTCTGATTCACAATGCATGTATTATGCTAAACTGAACACATTTTATATCCGGTAGGTAAATGACATGTGTTCCAAAGTATTAGTAGAGAATGTTCTACGGGAGAGAAATAGAATGTTTATACAGTGTAAATATTTTTATTACGAAAGCAGACCTGTGTTTTTAAATACAATGTAGACTTGTTAAATGAATTTTTTTTTACTATTTTCGATTAGAGTTAAATTCTACCTCATTATTTAATTGTAGTGTAAATAAAA
>VCCN01005310.1:5971919-5985440 GCA_006491835.1 Architeuthis dux | reverse complement strand
GGGGTTGTTTTGGGGTTTTTTAAAAATTTGAATCACTTATGTTATCTCTCATATAATATTGTCTATTTTTCAAAGAGTATTGAAACCATAACTCCTGTTGTCATTCAAAATACCTCCATCTTGTCTATATTCAAATACTAGTGCATGTAAGATTGTTTGTTTATTTGGAGGGGTGTTGTTTTTTTTTTAAATTGAAAACGTGAAACTTTTCTGAGGAAAAATGTTTATACCGAAACAAATATTTACTTTTATTTGTAGGTTTAGGAATGAGATAAACATAGCTTCCTATTTGTGCAGTGTTCAAATGTCCATATCCGGAAAAGTTATATATAATTATCCTTTTGACTTTAAAATAGACACAGCTGATAAGGTTACTGCAAAATTTACATTTGAAGATATTTTTAAAGATATTCAGTAACATTTATTTTTGTTTGCAGCCACTTTTCAGAATTGGAACTGCAAATTTTTATCCACTCAAAAATTACAATAAACTATGAAAATGAAAATACTTTTTTGTTTCAGTGTTCTAGACCAGTGGTTCTCAAAGTGGGAAGGGGCCTGAAAGGATATCTGGGGGTGCCTGGAAAAACTGAATGAATGAGAATTTTTTTTTTTTTTTTTTTTTTTTTAAGGAAAGCAGCTGCCAAAAATCATAAATGGTGTGAAGTGAAGCTATTTTTCTGAAGTACTCATCTCCGCTAAAGACGCTGACAGCTTTCTATTTTTTATTAATTCCATTGACATGCGATATGCATGATAGATGTACCAAAGTAAACAAACATTCACTACTAGTTAACATGCATAAATTGCATGATTTTGTTTTCATCTCATCGTGCACACAAGTTATTTACTTTTGAGTTTCTGTACACTTTTAAATGCGTACTTATGTCAGCACTTAGCAGTCTGTAGTTGTAGTGCAGTTTTCTGTCTTAGTGTGGATATTGAATTCACACTAATTGTTGAACATGAATTTAGGTAAAAAAAGATGCGTTATGCATCATCACGTGATTTACCTTAACTCTACGACTATGCTAAAATATTGACACTTGTCTGATAGTAACATCCTCTGCAAACTTTTCACAAAAACGCAACATGTTATTAAAATGCCTGAAACTAGAAATCTATTAATTTTATCGTAATCTGAGCAAAACAAAAAAACTCATTAATGCAATCCACACACTGTCTTATTCACAGGGAACACTTGGCCTCCAAGCCTTTCAGTGAAGAACTAAATTCTGTTTTGAGTAACATCATCAGGATTGTAAATTTTAACAAAGGACGAGCTTTGAATTCAAGACTTTTCAATGGATTATGTGAAGAGATGAGAACTGAGCACAAGCATCTGCACGTTCTGTGAGGTGTCTTGCACATTGCAAAGTATTGTGCAGAGTTTCTGCACTGCTGGCGGAAGTGACTGCTTTCGTGGAGTCATCAAACCATGAACTTTTCAAAGCAGTCAAAAAGAACTCCTGGAAAGCCTATCTGGCTTACCTTACTGACATTTTTGTAAAGGTCAATGAACTAAATTTGTTGTTGCAATGGAGGCAGATAACTATTATCAACAGTACGTCTTCTGTACACACTTTCCAAGAAAAACTTTCGCTATGGCTTGCAAAATTACTAAGAGGTGATTTTTGAGGTTTTTCCCACCTTAAAAGCATTTATTGACAATGATGAGACCGGGGATGGAGTTACCAAAGCTGTGATACAGAAGCATTTGCAGCAACTGAGCTTCAACTTTTCAAAGTACTTTAGTTACGAGACTGAGGACACTAAGTACAAGTTGATTTTCCCGATTCTTTGCAAGAGGGCTTCATTGATTTAAATAACAACTTGACTCTTAAGCCAGTGTTTAAATCTTCAAAGTATTTAGACTTGTGGTTAAAGATGGTCAGCAATTCAAAGTTTCAGGCCCATGCGGTGCAAGCAGTGAAGGTCCTACTTCCATTTCTGATAACATATTTGCGCAAAGCTGGATTTTCTTCTTTAACACTAATAAAAACTAAGCAGCTCCATAGGCTTAATGCAGAATGAGACTGGGATTGGCACAGTCGGTTGCGCTGCAAATAAAAAAGTTTTTCCAAGAATTTTTGTAAGATTTGAGTTTAATCAAAATAAATGTTTAGTTGGAATATGGTTTCTGAATGTCTGAGTTAGAGGTCTGGGACCTAGGTTCTGTCCAAAATCGAGAAGGGGAGCCAGCAAAAAAGTCTGAGAACCAGGATTCTAGATGTTATAAAATATTAAAATTCTAAATCTTCAACATTTCAAAACCTTAAAATTCTAATGAACGTAGTTCCACCTTGTGTATTGGATTGATGTATGCCTTCTGATGGATGTACATATTACGGATGTTTAGGCTATTTTCAACATTCTGATTGCTAAAACGTCAACATCCGGCAAGCTAAAAAAATTAATGAAAATTAACTCATGTCTCTAGGTAATCACAAAGTTTTCTCAAAGGATCTTTATTAGAAACCGTCAACCAAAACTGTCAACATCGGTTTCTTCAGTTTTTAAGTTGGTCTAGCTGGTGGCTATCTATGTATGTATTATCACACATACAGGCCGAACCAATGGAGCTAGAGGGCTGGAAATTTAAACATTCCCTCTTTATTATATCCACGAAAGATTTTTTTGTTTCTGAAAATTCTCCCCTAAATAGGTTTTTAGTGGGGGGTTCAATTTGCAAAGTAAATTTTTGCTAAATTGATCCCTTAGTTGTGTCTGGCAGCATTCTTTTAGTAACCACGGCCCAACAAAAGGCGGGAGAAGTAACATTCATTGATCACCCCTTTTTCCAATTTTTTGATTGCTCACTCCCAACACGGCATACAGCCAAAAGACGTTGGTCACGTGACGGTTTCTATTGACCTGTTTCTCAATATAATCTCTTTATTTGCTTGAATGCTTTACTTTAACCAATCCTCAGCAGACTTCATCTTCATCTTTTTCCTTCTTTCTTGGTTTTGTCAAGGGCCAGACAAAAGCAATATTTGCGACCCCCAAGAATTGAAATTCTTGCCAAAATAAATGATGTTACAACCTCGGTTAGATTTTGTTGGATGATATTTTCCAAACAAAGATTTTTCCATTAAATCTGTTTCCTCAAATTGTCAAATTGGTTTTGGAACAACACATAAATAATCTATAGAAGGGTAAAGAGTAAATTCATTTATAAACACTTTTTTTCTTTTTTTTCTCTTTACTTAACAAAGTCTAAACATTTATTTTCCCTTCTCATATTCTGATTCTAACTAGAAAGCACCCAGAGAGGACATACCTCTGTCAACGCCGCTAGAAAATCTGAATGAAATTCATTTAGAACTTTTGGAGATACCTTGCACAGTGTTTTGGACATAAAACTACGACTTAAGGGATGCATGGATCCGCTCAAAGATTTAATCAGTTCTTCCTTTGCCTAATGCCCATCCTTCCTGAAAATCTGAATGAAAATCATTTATAACCTTTGGAGATATCCTGCGGACAGTAAAAAGAAAATTGGTGATACGTGTTTAGGACATATAACTATGATGTAGGGGATGTAATTGTGCATGGATCCGCTCCAAATTTTAATCAGTACTTCCTCTGCCTATTGTTCACCCTTCCAGAAAATCTGAATGAGATATTTTGCGGACAGGAAAAAATGCGAACCAACAAACTGACGCAACCAAAAACATACCTCTTTACAACTTCGTTTACAGAGGTAAATTATCCTTGATATGGAGCTACCAATAAATGATAGTTGCTTAGCAACTAGACTTGTCTAAAACCGTTTCAAATAATGTACTTACCACTAATTTGATGAAATTACAATAGAGATGATCTCAGTGAGAGGGCATTTGGTCATACTATTGGGAATTAATTGTATACTTTAGAAAAGGAAGCCTTTCAAGATAGAAATCTGATTTGCTAATGGGAGAAATTAGTGTAAATGTCCTTCATATTTTGGGTCCTCTAATAACATTATTGTTTGTTCATTAATTTGAGGGCTGAAGTCTTTAGCCAAGTGCTTGCTTTTTGCTTTTGTAATGGAGGAACGTTTCTGTTTTTGAGATGCGTGGCTGGCCGGTCTTTCCTGACAAATTGGATCAGTTAAAAAAAAAAAAAAAGAGAAATTGGTATGCAGTGTATGTCCGGAAAGTATCAAGCTATTTAATATTAACAAAAAGATAGCCTACCTAGGGCAATGATTCCTTATTCCCCTTCAAAGTATTCCTTCACACTTATCCAAGCAACCCTTCTACTTTTCGAAACGGTCTGCAAAATCCTCTTTTGGGATCGCCATCAGCTGCCTCATTGCATTCTCCTTAATGTCGTTCAGTCTAAAATCTCCTCACTCGGTCATTGTGTATGTGACGGTCACACAGTACACAAGCTCACTCAATGGCGTCTCACTGCAGACTGAGTAACCCCATTGAAGAGTGTCTGTTCATTCAAGTGCAATAAGGAGGGGCTGCAATGTTTTGCCAAAAAACCCTGCATGAGATATCAAGAATGACTCACTCGGTCATTGTGCATGTGACGGTCACACGGTACACAAGCTCACTCAATGTCGTCTCACTGCCAACTGAGTAACTCCACGGAGAGTGTCTGTTCACGCAAGTGCAGTAAGGTCTCATCAAGGCTGTAATATTTACTTATTTACAAAAAGTGCTCTCAAATGCACCATTATTTTATTTCCCCACATTCTGTGTATGTGTGTATTGGAGAGGGATTATTCTATTCTATTTTAACCTTGGAAAATTTATTTGACTAGCTGATGGTCTTATACAGAAACTAATGATCTTTTTAGAAAAAAAAGTCAAAATTTATTTCATAACTCTTATTCAGAACTGGGACCTACAAAATCTGTTTTATGATTACATCAATGCTTTCTTTATTCTTGATGTATTCATCATATTTAAGATTTTTTGGGTTTCAACTCTAAATTATGGCTTCTGTGGTATTACATTCAATTAACATTTCTGCACTTCAAACACAAAACTGCAAATGGAATGAGGTTAATTGCTATTAAACAATCAAGTCCAACTAGGCTGGCACCCATTCAATACCTTATCATTCATGAATTGTGGATAGGTTAGTCAATAAATGCATTTTTTACATTCAAAATAGTGTGTTCATGTGTATACTTACACACACACACACAAACTATATCTTTGCACATCTGTGTTTTCATATAAAGTGACATAGCTTTTAGTTATAGGGTGTCAAACAGATATGTTTACTCCGATCACAAAAGTATGCATAGATTTTTTGGCAAAGTCCAGTCCAAGTCTTAGGCTAGAGTTGTCAAACTCCAGTCAAAGGCTGGAGTTCACTTTGTTTTTCCACCTTAGCAACAAGAACAACAAGAGCAAGAACAATCCTCACCTAATTTATTTGACATGATATTTCACATGGCCCATCAATAAATATTAGCATCAGAAAAATGTAATTTTTATACCAGAATGTTCGTCTTTCATTCTTCTTACGAATGGCACATATATTTCTTACAAGTCTTAAAATCATTTCTTAAACAAGTTCTGGTGTTTTTGGTCAGATTTTGCTTGTTTGGTAATGACTCACTGATAGCAGCAGTAAAAATAATACTCTGTGGAGGTTTGGGTTTCTCCCTCTTCCACTTCTGTTTTTATCTATGACAACAACTCAAATCATAGTCAGGGGAGGGTTACCTCTGACCCTCCTTCTTTCATTGACAAAATTCAATGTAATTCATTTCATAGTGAACAGAACCTTCCTTATACCCATTTTCTTTTCTCATTGACAACAATTCTATGTATTTTGTGTTTATAGGGAAGTCCACATTTTACAAGGGGAAGCTTAATGACACATGACTCTGCTAATTCAGATCATTTTCTAATATAAACTTGGCAGTTATGTTTCGCTTAGTTTCTGGGGGTGGATGAAGTACTGTTATTATTTATTTTTAATTTTTGACTACTATTTAACTTCATCTTAATTTCTGGTTTATTTCTTTGATCACTACTTCAGTAAGGCCATCATTCTAAGACACTCGGTAAACAGTGCATATTGGAAGTAAAGATTTATATCTCGGTGTAAATAATAGTTTTTCTATTTGTTGTATTGGGTAAGAATAATTGAGATTTTGAGGTTCTGTTTTTCATGGGCAATGCCAGGTATCCCTGCTAGTAATACTATAAAAACAGGTTGGAATCTAACTTGGACTTTTTTAACAAGATTAATTTGTTTACTGATATATATATATATCTCAAATAATCCTTGATTTTAAACTTTTGGCCTGAATCTATGAGATATAATTACAGGCGTCCCCTGATATAATGTGGTTTGTTATAGGGAGGGTGGTTGGTGGACCGCAACATTTCTACCTATATTATCGCTCGGTCATCCAGAAAACCGCAAATAAACAGAATTTTCCTTTGAACCCGTAAGCTTGAGATTTCAGACTGAGCACTATTTTACTACATTGTAAACTGATTTGATGGCAGAGGTGACACAACTGCCGCACCCACTAAGAAATATATTTGATTTACGCCGACAACCAACTGTGTGAAATTGAAATGAATTCGAGACACAAACATTTCAGTAGTCAATGAACAAAACGTTTTTTATTAACACTTTCTATATATGCATTTTTTACAGCTATACTCACTATTGTGCTGCTACCCGATTCCTTTAGAGACTGGAAATTGGATCATAAAGTTTCATATAATTAAATCAGGGAAGTATAAGTATAAGAAGTAAAGTATAGTGTTCGTCTCTTAAGAGACGACTCCCAATGGAGTATACACCCGGTGACGAAAATCTGGTTAGTATTGCATGTGTCAGCTTAGTGATCCTTGCAAGTTTCAAGTCTGGCCGAGACCAGGACTTTATTCTTACAAGTTTTTATGACCACACCCTTGGCAGGATGCAAGTCCACCCTAATCGCATAGCTTAGAGTGTACTCAATTAGCTGCTGAGTGCACAAATTTGTCCTAGTGAAGAGTTTTCCACACTCTTTGGTCATATAGGAATCGAACCCAGGACCTTCTGCATGTGAGGCAGACGTGCTAACCATTATACTATCCAAGCGGACTAAGAAGTAAAGTACTGCTAGAAAAATGAAGATCTTCATTTGTAGCAGTTGTGACCCAGGAATAACATTTTTTAAAGAATGCCTTTGTTTATATGTTCAAATCTTACTTAGTTTTTATACAATAAACGATGTTAGCCATCTTTCATCAATCACATGAATATCACTCATATACCCCTCCTCCCCACTGTTATCGTGGCTCAGGTATAATGTGGTGGGCTTCTTTGGGCCCAACACACACATTATAATGGGGGACATCTGTACCAAGATCATCATTTTTACTCTTTGTTTTCATGTTTTTAAATAACTACTCTAGAATTTGAAAACCCCAAAAAGTGTGTACAGATTTGTGTCTATATTTGTTATTTAGATTTTTTTTTAGTGAAATTATAGCTCTGAACAAAAATATTTTTGAAAAAATTGTATCTGTAATTTATTATTTACCTAGAATATGGTGTTTTGGATCCCAATCAAAAACAGGCAACTCTTCTGTTTAAAAAAATCAATGTTCTCACCATTTAACTCCTAAATTATTGTTGCATGAAAAGCTGTGATCTTCAAATCAAAGCATAATGACTCAGATGTATGAATTTGGATATCATAACAAATTCAGATTTCTCTTCTAAATTTTACAACATGGAAGATGGAAGTGTGTCAACCTCGAGAACTGATATACATTACAAGTTTCAAATGTTTGGTCTGTAATCCTAGAATCACCGTGAAAAAATTCATGGATATTTTTGAATTTCTATGAGATGATGATTTTTTTTTTTTTTTTTTTTTTTTTTTTTTTTTTAGAAACTGATGGATAGGAGAATTGTTACCTTTAAGTGGGAGAGTCCATTGTTACAGACAGAAACAGAAAATCACACTGTTCATTATTTTTTTAGCTTTCCCACTGTTTTCCTATAAGACGACATGAGAACAGATTACAACTTAGCGATCAATTTAAGATACCTTAAGATTTGTGATCTCAGTAATTAAAATTGCTTCTACTGAGCACTTGAAAATGATGCTTATGGCTATAGCATATTGGTAATACCAAGGTATTGTTGTTCTTAGTCAATATTGATTGGCTTAATGATCAAGCCAGAAAAGACTATTAGTTTACTACTCATGCCCAAGTAACAAAACCATAACTATGGAGAGAAAAAAAATGTTATTATTCAAACAACTACAACAATGGCCTTAGCCTTTCTCGTATCAATTTCAGGATATTCTTTAACTTTTCTTCTCAAATTTATTCATCTTACTACTTATTCTCAGTGAGTAAACTAGTTTATTCAGAATTTCTCTTGGTTAATATGTGAAATCTATTTCTGATACTGGTTAGTCAACAGAATATGAAATTCTATCCCTGTGACTAGATAACAATGCTTATGTATTCTGTCCTTTTTCTTTAGTTTTTTTCTCTGGCATTTGAAAACGCTGGAGACTATGATTCGCTACTGAATAAAAAATGACGTTGTCCGTGTTTTAAAAGTGGGTAACTTCTTTAATTTAAAATAGAATAACTCCGTTATTTTTAAAGATATTTCAATGAGATTTTGTATGATGGTTGGGGAAGGTATGAAGACTTTGTTATAGTTATGATCGATCTGATTGTTAGTTTGTTTTATAAACAAAAAACATGTTTTTGGTTCCCAAAAATATGTTTGGTTCCAATTTGTTTAAAAATTTCAATTCTTGACCTATTTTGCTGAAATTTAGTTAGAATGTTGTGGAAACCTCCGGAATTTAAAAAAAAAATGGTGAGTTATGGCCTATCCGATTTTTATATGTAATTTAAAATTGGATAACTCCTTTTATTTTTAAAGGTATTTCAATGAAATTTTGTATGAAGGTTGGGGAAGGTATGAAGACTTTGATTGTTTGTTTACGTTTTATAAACATGTTTTTGGTTCCAATTGGTTTAAAATTTAGGTATTTTACAAAGGGGATAAATACAGATAGGTGATAAAAAATGCAATAGATAGACAATATTGTAATCAAAGTAAGTTTTCTAACGAAGATCTTTATACTTTTAGGATTTTTTTTTTCCAATGATTCCTTTTAAAATGATGTATTAGCTATCTTTAAATGATGTTTTTTGGGTTTGTTTTTTTTTCAATCCCAATTACAAGACCTATTATAAATTTAAAAAATTAGTTTTTTTTCACAATCTTGATACATTTCATTAACAATAGAGCAATATCAGCATTTTGTATTAGAGATACATGCTTGACTGAACATTTGCAAATACACATGTCCCAATGACTGAAAAAAAATTAGGTTTTTTTTTTCTTTTTTTTTTTTTAAGATTATTTTTAAAATCTCCCATCCCTCTTTCTATAACTCTGAGGAGGATTATAAAAAAAATCACCAAGCATTCTTTTATGTATCTTTGAAAAAAAGACATCTTTCGATTCTGTGCTTCGATTTTTAAATTGACTACTGATAATCTTGGATGAACTAAAGCTTTATTTATTGTGCACCTGTTCCCATTGAAATAAAAATAACCTTTCCATTGTTGCAAGCTGCCTGATTACCACTCAGCATTGATACGTGAAAAACTTTATTAAAGATAGTTTTTAATAAACAGAACACAACATATGCTTGATAAAAATACCATATTAAACATTGTCCAAGCTTGCAAAAAAAAAAAGCTCTTATTATCCCTAGCATTCTTAACTTTTTCAATGATATAGAAAACAAATCTCTTCTTTGATATCAAGACTTTATTTAATTTTTTTTTTTTACAACAAATTTGCTGAATTTGATTTATAAATTCACTCCCTATAAAATCAGATATAATGGATAAACTAGGCAGTTATTAACTTTCAATTTTAAATTGACTCAAGCTAATGATTTAGTATTTTTCATACACAAGCTGTAATATTTTGTCTTTTTCAAGAATTTATTAATCACTGCTACCCACAACACTGGTTTATTGCTGGGTTTATGTTATTCATGTGTTCTGACATTTATATGTATCTATCTATGTATCCGAACTATGCCCAGCCCTAACAATTCATAGTAGGAACTTGAAATCTTTTTTTAACCCCCCCCCCCATAGGTTTTTAGAGGAGTGTTCAATATGCAATGTAAGTTTATGCTAAATTGGTCACTAGTTTGTGTCAACTGTTTTGTTTTTTTTTAAATTCTGCCATTTTTTTTTAGTGATCACAGCCCAACAAGGGCAAGAGAAGTAACTTATTGATTGATCACCCCCCAACACAGCATATGTGGGTGGCGCTGATTCATAATTTCCCTTGGAATGCTAGTTAAGGTTGTTTTCTAACAGGACTTTTTCTCTTTCTCTTTATCTCTATCTCTCTCATATTAGCCAGCTGCTGCATGTCTCAAGAGAATATTTGCTTTTCAGTCTATTCTATATCTCCACATAACCTTTAGCATTATCTACACCATGCTGACAACCATTCATTAAAACAATATGTACAACTTTTTCGGGTTTTTTTTCATCTCCAGCAGTTTCAAATGCTGGAGTCTATGATTCGCTATGGATTAAAAAAAAGTTGCCACCTGTGTTTTAAAAGTGGGTAACTTCTTTAATTTAAAATTGAATAATTCTTTTATTTTTAAAGATATTTCAATGAAATTGTCTATAAATGTTGGGAGAGGTATGAATACTTTGGTATAGTGAGTTAAGGGTGATCAGATTGTTAGTTTGCGTTTTATAAACAAAAAACATGTTGGAAATGGAAAAACTTTTCAATTCTTGACGATTACTTTCTGAAATTTAGTTAGAATGTTGGGGAAACCCCCAGAATTTTAAAAAAAAATGGCTAATCCAATTGTTTGTTTACATTTTATATGTAATTTAAAATTGGATAACTTTATTTTTCAATGAAATTCAGTATGAAGGTCAGGAGAGGTATGAAGACTTTGGTGTAGTGAGTTATGGGTGATTTGATTGTTTATTTGATCCGATTGTTTGTTGTTACATGATAGACAATATGGTAATCAAAATAAGTTTTCCAGCAGAGCCCTTTTATACTGGAGATTCTTTTTACATTATTGACTATTTTTTGCCAGCTAGGTTTTGCATTATAACAATGTTTTTAACACAAATGTTAGAAGCACTGTTTGATAATGTCATGCTATCATACCAGGGAAAATATTTATCTTCAGTAATCTCTGACTTGCTCCACTTTGTACAGGTTAGTATCTATTTCAAGAAGCTAGTCAATCTTTAATTTTTTGTGTCAAGATTTATTTAAAATTTGTTTTTGTGGATTTCATTGTTTTGAAAAGGTCAGTATCAGACATACACTTCTTGCTCCCCATACCCATCTACACAAAAAAAAAATCTTTTTAGATGTTAATATTCGCTTAGTACTAGACAGGGCTGTAGAGTCGGGGTCGATAGCAATTATTGGGTTACTGGAGTCTGAGTTGATAAAAATTTGCCAATGACTCTGACTTCACTGTCATCATCTTCTACAATACACTGAAACAAATATTTCCCATCTGTTGTCAAACTCCAGTCCAAGTTGGAGTTGACTTTGTTTTTCCCCCGTAACAAGAACAAGAACAATCCTCACCAAATTTAGGGGAGTAAACTCTTCACTGTTTGACTATCATGTCACGTTAAGCCAAACCTATATATAAAATTAACATTTCTCTACCATGATTTGAAATTTCGACAAAGTGATTGTGTAATGAAATGCACCCTGTGTTCGCGTTTGGCATACGTGATCAAAAACCCAGATTGTATTACCGGTAGCCATTAAAAGGGGCCCAGATTTGAAAATAGGGAGTTGAGATATGAAGCCGTTAGTGACAGTTTGCAAAAAGAGGCCCCCTCCCCGTGAGGGAGGAGAGAGTCGGTTAGAAGCAGTTAGCAGTTTTAGATTTGAATGTGGCAGATCAGAGGCGAAGTAGTTGGCCCTTTCACTCGAATCAGTGGAAGGAGGAGGAACACCCCTTGATTTTCTTAGTAATAACTCAGAAAAGTGACCAACTCATTTAGAAAACTAAATGAAACAGAATTCCGTACCTCGAAGTAATACGCGAACTGGCCCAGAGGACTCTTATATCGACGGAAATAAAACCACAGATTTCCAATTGAAGAACCTGAATTTTGTCGTCTTTTCTCTCCACCCACGTGGGAGAGCCTTTTCTCCGAAATTAATTTCCCTCCACAGAAAGTTCAGCTCCCGTCAACAGACCTGGAAAGAGACATTGTCGTTATCATCATCATCTCTTTCACTCTTGGCGTGAAGTACAACCAGCGTTATACTACAATTGGTAGGTGGCTCGCTAACCAACTGAGCTAAACTGACAAGTCTTATATACCGCCTACAAATTTATTTATTATATATATACAATACAAAAGTTGCAGTAATCATCTTCAGTCCGAGTAGGAGTGGAGTTTGACCCTGCAGCAGCCAGGCTTGTTGTGATTGTAAATGTTCAAAAACTGCCAACTTTGTTAAAACTCTTTTTGCCATTAGGGATTTGTGCAAGAGATATAAAGTCCATAAATATGTAATGTTTTGAAATTTGATATATCCTGGAAATAAAAATTA
Organism: Architeuthis dux; assembly: GCA_006491835.1. Classification (NCBI taxonomy): domain Eukaryota; kingdom Metazoa; phylum Mollusca; class Cephalopoda; order Oegopsida; family Architeuthidae; genus Architeuthis; species Architeuthis dux. The sequence continues at coordinate 5,972,852 of VCCN01005310.1, read as the reverse complement.
GGTTAATTGAATTAATATCTGTGAAATTAAAAATTTTAATTCATTATACTGCAACTTACATTTAGTTTGAGTCAGCACATTTTTAATGTCTCTGACTCCAGTAACCCAATAGTTGCCTCTGACTCCTCAAGTCCGACTTCACAGTCCTGGAACATTAATGGAATACCCAGTAGAAAATGCCAGACATAATTATATTAATTTCATCCACTTGATATTACTAGAATTATTCTAATTGTGATTCTTACTATGTGATTGTTGCAAAAGTGTCACGTAGTTCTTTCAATTATTACTTTCCATTAATTTTCTCAACTACACACCCTGAAATGAGTTAAAAACTTATTATTATTATCAATACTTTCTAATTGATCCCTTTGAAATTCTTTTGATTCATCTCATAGTTTAATAACTTATAAATGAATCAAAAGTCCCTCAGGCAGATATATAAAATTAATGAACAACTGTTGATTACAACTTTGCTTGCTTGCCTGCCTTCACTTTTGTTTACATCCACTTACATAGTACTGCACACAGCCAAAAAGGGCTCAGAAGAGTGTGTTGCACCAATCCATAAATTATCCATACTTAACATAAATATTTCTGTCATATCTCATCATCATCAGCCGTTATAGGTCCACTGCTGGACAAAGGCCTTTCCCATTTCCTTCCATGACGACCTAGATTGTGCTAACCTCTGCGACGTCTTACGGGCAAACGTTTCTATCCCTCCATCTTGTATCTGGTCTTTTCCTACTGCTTTTACTGTCACATTGTAATCAGTCGGTTAATCTTTCCCCCCCTCTATTGTCATCTCTTCTTGCGAGGTGAACAGCCCATTTCCATTTTTGCTACGTATAACTAGCAGGGTTACCTGGCGTTGCACAGAGAAAAATAACTTCAAATATAAAAATACTGCACAACTCCCCTCCCCAATTT
>VCCN01005310.1:5941154-5951649 GCA_006491835.1 Architeuthis dux | reverse complement strand
TATGCATAATGTAATTTTAATGTTTGAAATGAGATCTTCCATTTATGTTTGCATTGAATACGGATATTTCTTATTCTTTTCATCATTCTGTTCTCCCCCCCCCTTTTTTTTTGTTTGTTTACTCGGTCTCCAGCAATGCAAATTTACCTGATACTTAAGTCTTTACTAATGATTTCTAGTCAATAATTATGTAAATATAATTATTCATAACAACCTTTTTCTTTAATACATAAACATACATCAAATATGTAAATAGCAAAATACAGATGGATAAATCCTGGTTATTGAGGTTTCAAAATGTTGATGGGTTCAAATCCCACCCATGAATCATTCAATTAACATTAACCCTAATGTTGGCCACATTGCTCCATTTATAGACCAGCCACGTAAAAGTATGGTTAATTCTTATTAAAACATTTGACAGGATGTGTAGATCATATACAATCCTATTATGAGCAATCGGTCCATTTTTGTTATATTAACATGATCCCACTATCTGTATGGTAATTATATTTACATACCTATAACTAATTTCTTCTACCATTCAAATTAGATGAGAATTTTTAAAAAAAATCCTTTTGCTTCTTTCTCCATCCTAAATTTTACACTGATCAATAATTTCATTTTTTAAAAATTATGTAAGAAAAGGATGACTTACCAGAAATTCTGATAGTAGCCAACCTTTGGTCAAGATAAATATTACGAGAATTAGTCATTTCCATTGCTTTCCACATGAACCAAAAACGAATCCTTTAAGTGTAATTTAGTAAAATTCAATAGCTTCTACACTTGCTTTCCTTCTAATTACAGAGAAAAACAATTAACTTGGTTAGTTGGTGTGGAAAGAAGCAGTTTGATTTAGCCAATTGCTGTTAGACTAAAATTAATTTGTTCTAGTTCATAGTAATTAAAAAAACCAAGCTCCCTTACTACCCCCCCCCTAAAAAAGCCATTATATTGACTCTGAACATTAATGGGGGGGAAGCTAGTGAATCACTGGTCAGTAAAGTTTGTAAGGACCAGTTGTTTTAACAAAATTTCAGTCTAGATGGAACGACAGATGAATTAATGGGAAAAATGATAGATTAGAAGTAGGGAAGCTGTGCCAGAAGCCATCATCTGCTTTGAAGTATTTCAGATTCCTTGATTTTTACCATGTTGTAAATTCTTCAGAAGTTACAAAAACATTTTGTTGAAACAAAATATAATAAAACTCAGTATTCTTCCAACTTGGAATACAAATATCTGGATTTGTTGTGTTTTTTTTTTGTTTGTTTTTCCCCTCCCTTTTCTTTTTACTCCTCAATCTTGATAGATAGATATAGATAAAGATATCTACATCAAACTTATAATTCTGATCAGCGTAACACTTTTCTTGGTGTCAAAATGTACATAAACCATATATAATTCATTCTTTTACTTAAGAATTAACATATACCACTTTATTTACTACTACTGCAATTTGAAAAATCACTAAGGAAAAAGTTAGAAAATTTCCATTTTTAATAAAAAGGACAAAGTTGACACTTGTAAGATTGTGCATTATATCAATATCATATCTCGATTGGATGGCATTTGTAATTATGATTAAACTAATTTTTTTTTTTTTTTTTTTTTTTTTTTTTAAATTGTTTTTTTCCAGTTCACTTGATGGTTGTCACTGACTTATGCTGTTTTATCTGAACTATCAACAAAGAGAAATATATAACATTAGAAAGCTTTATTTTAATCAAACTTGACCCGTTTTTACCTTCATCTTAATTTCAGTTGTTTTTATATACAACTTTCAATTCAGGCTGCTGTTTCTATGGCTACGAATAACGGCGCATTCAGATAATAAAGAATAAGCCTTCAGTGCGAATCGAACTTACACCCTCATTAATTTGCCCTGGAAAAAAATATATAGATCAACAACATGACTTTGATTCTCCCCGAAGGCTTATTCTTTATCCGACCACGCTGTTATTCGTTGCCGTAGAAACAGCGGCCCGAATTGAAAGTTGTATATAAAAACAACTGAAATTAAGATGAAGGTAAAAACTGGTTAAGTTTGATTATAATAATAGTTACAATTACTCCATCCAATATTAATAATAATAAAGATTGATTAGCAAACTTGTCCAGTACAACATAAAAATTGAAATAGTCATCCACTGTTAGTTACTTATCCCATACAAATAAATCAAAATGTTGTCTGTCACTTGTTTATTTATTCCTTTCTGATTTATTTGTAGAAGAAAAAAGCAATTAATGAGTCTTGCCAAATGAGAAGGTTGTCAGTAACATGTTTTAATTAGTGGTTGTTGTTGCATTTATTACAAACCAATAGGTTTTACTTGGGTTACATATTACAATCCAACATTATTAACAAGGAAAGAACACAGAATTAAACTAACCTCTCACACAAGGTGAAAGAAAAAGTATCATATTCTCTGGAACTAGTTTATAGTAGCAGACATAAAGCCAAAAAACATTGAAGTGAGAAAGTACCAGAATCTACAAAGACAGTGAAACTCAGTGAATCAGCAAAAATGCTCCCATGGCACTATTACACAGACTGTAAACTAGACAAAACTAGACCTTTTCCTGAGCAAATTAGAAAGACAAACAAATTGAATCGATGAACATAAGTAATCACATATATACAGTGAGCCACACAACCTGAATCTGCACTTGCCAACATCAAAAGCTTAAATCAGTAAATCTGATAAAGTTAAAACTGAAAATGGATTATCGTTTGAACAAAATATATTATATAATATAGACAAATTTCAACTAATTTCACTTAGAAAATTATAATTTGCAGCGATTGAAGCAGTAACTGTATATATGAGTTTCCGTGAATGATAACTGCCCAATGAACCATTTTTAAAAAGTCGATATTTTCGTTATTTTTAGAACTACATTGCTCTTTTTTTTAAGCTTAAACACCCTATGAATCATATGGCAGAGTGTTCAAGCATCAAAATACATTTTTAAAATGAGCATTGTAGCTGTAAAAATAACGAAAATATCAACTTTTTAAAAATGGTTCATTGGGCAATTATTATTTGCGGCAACTCGTATGTAATTATTGATGTTTATCAATCCAGTTCACTTGTCTTTCTAATTTGCTTGCTGTATTTTTAATTTGCTCGGGAAAAGGTATATAGACCAACAACATAATTTTGTATCTGATTAGATTCACCTGAAGAGGCTTGGGAATGAACTTACAATTACATCTCAATACAGTATCACCCATAATTGAGTACACCCCTACCAGTTTTTTATAGAAAGTTAATTTTCTTCTAAACCATACATAGCAGGATTTTATTATTTCTAATTGAACATTAGACAATTAAAACGGGTATTATTTAGGATCAAACTATTGGTTTTTAAATAAACTTTTTTCGTAGGGGTGTACTGATTTTTGGATGGCAAGAGTTTCAACGCTGTAGAGTTTGGATCAGAGTATGTGTGCACTGCCCAGGATAAAAGTATCGGTCCCATCTACCTAGTATCAAAGTAGTATTTGTGCACTCTACCCAGGATCCAAGTGTTGCTCCCTATCCCTCTGCCTAGGATTAGAGTGTGCTCCCCGGCACGTCTGCTGAGAATGAGAGTAATATCAGTGCACTCATTGAAAAGTGTTACACACATAAAACATATATATAGATACACATTGTGTTTTATATATGGATTTTCTTTCTTTTTTTTTAGGTGTTTCATTTGTAACCAGAGATGGACACTGCACCACCACTGGTAGGTTACAAATTTCTTATTGGATAAATTTGAGGTTCTAGATCTGAAACTCCACCCTATCGTTGTTTTTTTTGGCGGGGCAGGTAAGATGTTTCGAGTTTTCTCACTCTCATGCTGCAGGGAGTTGCCAAGGAATGTGTGGGAGTCAAATGGAATTTTCTCAAATGAACAATGACAACTAGTGAAACAGGTTTGGCACTGGATCAAAGGTTCTGAGGGTGAGGACTGTTGATTGTGGGACATTTGCGGACTCCCTCCTACATTTCTTAGTGAAATTATAGGAGTGGTCATGCATGATAAATGTTTTTTTAAAAGTTGATATTTTCGTTATTTTTAGTTTTGTTCATTTTGAAGCTTGAATACTATGATTCATACAGTGTTCAAGCTTCAAAATAAATTTTAAAGACTGAGCATTTTAGCTCTAAAAATAACGAAAATATCAAATTTTTAAAAATGGTGCATTGGGTTATTATGCATGGCCACTCATATATAGTCTCTTTCATAAAAATAAAGTTATCTCATAGAAATTCAAATATATTGTGAACTTTTTCACAGGTGATTAATTAGTTTGTATTGTTGCTCTGAGTGGGTCAGCCTTCATTTCAAGTGAATGCTTCTCAAATAAAAGAATTTGATTACAATCTTTCATGGAAATAGTCTTAGAAGTTTAACACAAAGCAATGCCTTGCAAGTCTTCGCTATAAGTATTATGATTATGAGATAAAGATGCAGTGTTTAAGAGTACTCGCCATACTTCTATGGTTGGCAAGGTTGTTTCACATTCACAAGACATTTATTAGGGGATTCATTTTTCGTGTATGTGGCCATATGCCTAAGTCCAACAAACATATATAGATATATGGGAATCTAAACAAATTAGATCTGTTGTGACAAACTTTCAAAATATGAAAGTCCTCATTAAGATATTACCAATGATTTGAAGGAAAAATTGTTGGATCCCAAGAGGCAGATTTTCTTCAGTGTGATTGGAGTTACTTCCCTTTGAATCATGCATCTTCAATCATTGAATGGATTAAAACAATCAAAAAGAACACATCTTGTCCCAAAATGCAATTGAGGATATTAAGCTGAATGATTGTGTAAATGTCTGAATTTTCTCGATATGAATTAACTCTACAAATAGTTACACATTGTGTAAGCAAAGAAAAAAGTTAGTGCAAATTTAACTTAACCACATTTGTGAAACTTTATTCAATGTATTCAACAGATAAACACACCCAAAATACGAATATCACTAGACTTCATTCACTTTGGAGCTTGATAAAAATCCTAGTTTACTCACATACCTTAATCATGGTTAGGATATTAGAAATTGTCAACATAGGTTTCTTCAGTTTTTAAGTTGGGCTGGCTGTCACGTGTACAGGCCCATCAATGGAGCTAGAGGGCTGAAAATTTCAATATTTACTCCTTATTATGCATGTCTAGAAAAAATGTTTTGGAGTTTTTTAAAATTCCCCCTAAATAGGTTTTTAATGGGGTTCAATTTGCAATGTAAGTTTATGCTAAATTGGTCACTTTGTGTCCGGCAGCATTCATGCTTGTTTTTTGAAAATTCAAACTTTTCTAATGATTACTGCCAACAAAAAGCTAGAGAAGTAACTTATTGATTGATCACCCCTTTTTCCAATTTTTTTTAATTGATCACCCCAAGGCATGCTGCCAAAATACGTTGGTTATGTGACTGTTTCTTTTGAGTGACTAACCAGACCTGTCTAATTTGATATCAGTTATTTTTGTGGTATGTGTAAACTAGGATGTTGTCAGTTGTTTTTTCTTCTAGACTTTATTATGGATAGACGAATATTTCAATCTAAGATTGTGATTACTTAGTTTGCGTTCATTTTGCACAAGTGCCCTTGGGAAAGGTATAAATCCACTTCTGCCCACTACTATGGATAAATTACAGGGCAGTTGGACTGCCTTACAAAGCTAAAGGGCTTCATCTTGGGCATCGGGCTAGCACCCCAGATCCATAAAAATCCATAATTGCTACAAACAATGATTGGGTCTCTATGGATCGTTTGAGAAATGGAGATAAAATCATTACCCCAGGTGTCGCACAACACAGGAACAACTGACCTGAGAGAGTTGTGATTACTTATATATCTAATCAGCTATCTCCACTGGAAGTAACTAAAATTACAATTTTAATGGATTTTTTTTAACACATACACACAATTCTTCACAGGAAGGATCAAAATGTGTGTGCTCTGGCAATACTAAAACCTTACATTTTATTTTTTTTCCTTTCAATTTTGTAAATTTTTATATGAATTATTGCAAACCAGTTGGAAAAAAAGAAAAAATATGAAGCCTTTTTAAAAAATTTTTTTATTGTTATTGGTATTATTACTGTAGTAGAAGAAAAAAACAATAAAAGAAAGAAAAGAAAAAGTGGTAATTATTAAGAAGGGAAAGAAATGACAAGGAAGGTTTTTAGTGGGGGTTCAATTGCAATTAGTTACCATAAGAACCCACTGTGACACCAGTGTCACATACAATTTAATTGATCTGCACAGTCTCTTATATAATATTATATTTTATCCTCGATTTTAACTCATGAAGTGTACTAAGTGACATCTACTGAACATCGTGACTGTGTGTCAATTTGCCTACCCAGAATCCCACATAATGTTCCTTCAAGTAGAAATGGGTCTGGGTTCTTTTATGGTGGTGGTAATGAAGGTTTGTGGATTTATGTGAAGTAACAGATGGTAGGTCGCAGCTGAAATAGCAATACAAGGTCAATAATTTACATTAACGAAAGGCTGACCGTTTTACTTAACCACAAGTATCCCAAACCGATAATAATAATAGATAAAAAGTAGTCTATGTTTTTAAATGAAATATTAAAATTTTAGATAAAAATCAAAATTTCATTTTTTTTTATTCTAATAAATCAATGTTAAGTTTAATATTTTTCATAATATAGAATATAAATCTTTGGAGACAATAAATATAGATACAAAAACCCAAAATAAAAAATAACATGAAATCTACTTTGAATCAACATATGACTAAGTTTGTTATTTTTAAATATGAGATATTTAGAGAGACAATGAATATAGAAATAGTAAAACACAAAATAAGGAAAAAATAACATGACATCTACATTAAATAGATTAAGTTTATTTTATTTATTTATTTTTGCAATATGAAATATAAATATTTTGAGACTCGAAATTTACAAATTAATAAGTAAAACCCCAAATAAAAGTTATATAAAAATTTACTTTTGACTAAATGTCAGTTCGGCTGAGATCCTGTCAATGAAATATCCTTTCAACAAAAAGTTTGTGAGTGAAATGTCAGTTCGACATAACGTCAGTGGACGAATTAATAATTTTTAAAAATAAAAAAGTTTTATTACGAGTCAATATATCGTTTTCTAAGGAACATTTTGGTACCCTAAATGTAGAATCATGGAGGGGGGGGTGCACGGTAGCCTCTGCTGGCCCCCGGACTATATCTTTTAGCAAGATTCTATGGATATAGTAATATGAACATGACATACAAAGATTTTCAAACATATAAAAAACGATTGTAGAAAAACATTCATATGTCGACAAAACATCCATCTGCAAAAAGTGCATTACTGGAAACAACACTTACCAGCTTACTATCAGTACTAAGGAATTGTTTTACTTACATTTTAACCATCTGCAATCCAAGTCTTTACCTACTACCCTGCATAGACAGGTACTTCAGCTAGTATTTTTTTTATTAAACTAGCCTTTCTCCACTGGTATAGTAAATACCTATATGGCATTGTATATATCTATTATAAACTTCATCATGAATATCATTGGGTATTTACTAAATTAAACCTTGTCTGGATCAAATGTGTGAGCAATAATTTATGGAACTAACTAGGTAACTATTATATTAGAAACCATCAACCAAAACTGTCAACATAGGTTTCTTCAGTTTTTAAGTTGGTCTGGCTAGCTATGTATGTATCATGCGTACAGGCCACATCAATGGAGCTAGAGGACTGAAAATTTAAATATTTACTCCCTATTAAAAATAGAATAACCTTCTTTTTTTTTGTTGAAAATTCCCTCCCAAAATAGGTTTTATGGGGCCCCCCCATAAAACCTATTTCAGTGGTTCAGTTTACAATGTAAGTTTATGCTAAATTGGTCTCCAATTTTGTGGCTGTGAATGCTTTATTCACGCTTTTTTTGTTGAAAATTCGAACTTTTTTAGTGATCATGGTCCAAGAAAAGGCAAGAGAAGTAATTTATTCACTGATCAACACTTTCTCCAATTTCTTTAATTGATCACCCCCAACACAGAATGCTGCCAAAAAAGAAAAACGTTGGTCACATTGACAGTTTCTATTGAGTGACTAACCAGACCAGTCTTTATTTTTTTTTATTAGATGAAGCAATGTCAACCATCACCACCATCAATTTTTGACTAGTATTTGCTTTTTAACAACTTACTCAGTTTGTCAGTCCACAGCAGTGAGCAAACAGCGTAGATCCAAAATAAATGAAAAGCTCTTGATGAGACTCAAGATAAGAACCCACATCCGTTTATTTCCGATTTACATTATGGTATACAAGTATTATCTACTAACATGGACGATGCTAGTAATAATGATTCAACTGTTAATCTTTTCAGCTCAGGTTGGGTTTTGTTATAAACTGTCAACTTCAACATAGGTTTCTTCAGTTTTTAAGCTGGTCTGGCTGGATATGTATGTATTGTATGTATTGTATGTACAGGCCACACCAATAGAGCTAGAGGGCTGAAAATTTAAACATTTACTCCTTATGTGTAGAAAAAACGTTTTGTTTTATTTAAATTCTTCCCACCCCTTAATGGGTTTTTAGTGGAGGGTTCAAGTCGCAATGTAAGTTTAAGCTAAATTGATCCCTTAGTCTGTGTCCGGCAGCATTCACGCTTGTTTTTTGAAAATTCAGACTTTTTTTAGTGATCATTGACCGACAAAATGCGAGAGAAGTAACTTATTTATTGATCACCCCCTTTTCCAATTTTTTTTTAATTGATCACCCCTGTCACGTGACGGTTTCTATTGAGTGACTAACCAGACATGTTATTCTTTAAGTCAGAGATAAAACTAACTTGTTAACTCATTCCTCCCTGAAAACGCCTGTAGGCGTGATAATAAAAAAAAAAAAAATTTCCAGGGATCGATCGCTTGCAGAACGTAAATGTTGATGATTTTACGGACATTCTTGGACCTGCTACACAATTACCTGATACCGCTAAGCAGTTTATTTTCAATAATATTTAATAAATTATCTATAAACAAAATCTTTTTTTAAATATTGATAAAAAAAATTTACTAAAAAAACAAAAACATGTTTAAATTTAAATCATATGCAAATTTAAATCATGACAATGCCAATCAATCGATAATATCTGTTTTCAATTAACTTTTTGCTGGTTTTATTTCACCGGACTTAGAAATGATAGATACATTGGGAATAATCACTGAAAATTTAGTAAGTGTATATTTAATATTAAAAGAGATATAGCAATTTATTTACTGCCCATTGTATTTTTTGGGTCAGCAACAGGCTGTTAGATTAGTTTCAGGGAACAAGGCACATTGTTAGATGAAGGGAGTCAGGCAGGCAGGGAACTTATCAAATTTGTCTCTTAGGGAGGAAAGAGTTAATCAAGTACGAGACTCGTAAAAATAATATGCTATAATCCCTGCAGCTACTGAAATAAAGAAGGGGGTTAAAAAGCAAGAAGAAAGAAAGTAAGAGGGTATAAAAAGCACAAGAAACATCTTGTCAAGAAAAGTTTTCCTTTTTATTTAATAACAAAAGCTAATCACAGTATCATCTTTAAAAATAAAAATAAAAATCCTTTCCAGATTCACTGTGTGGTAAACAGCTATTTATTAAGCTTAGCTCAGTTTTTGCACAAAGCCACAATGAGTATCAAACTCACTACCAAAAATGACAAATAAAAAATTCATAAAATATTCACAAAAGATTTAAAATAAAAATATACCTATAAATAAAATAGGGTTGAAAATTGATTATAGTGTGACTTGAAAGATGGTCTTAATTTAGCTTCCATTTTATTGTAGTGATTGTACAGCACATATGCAGCCAATGACAACTATGCCAGCTGTGTCCAACAGAATGAGGTGGTGAGTTTACCATGTTCAATGAAGAACATCTGACACCCATGGACTTGATTGTCAGGCAGACACAAAGCTATTAAGTATTTATTGTTTAACAATAATACCAGGTCTATTATTGAATGTAACACGTCTCTCCACCCACGTTGATTTCTAGATTATATGAAGTTCACATATACATATATACATATATATATGTAAAAAATCTTCACTACTATTTTCTTCAGTTTAACTGAACCATTAAAAGCAAAATTTTAAATAGTTTCCTTGATTGAAAATTGCTCTTTACTACTTTAATTCACAGTCAGTCATCAATTTATTTTGATTTAAATTTATTATATAAAAGGGAGAGCATTTGATATTAAAGAATAATCAATAAAAATCACCTATTTCATTTGTGTATAGGAGGGAGGAAACATTTTTCTGGCAACAAATAATAATAATAATACCATCCAAGCAATAAGACCAGACCTTGTAGTCGTGGACAAGGGAAAGAGAACCTGCCAAATAATATACGTGGCTGTACCTGCGGATCACAGTCAATACAAAGGAAAGTGGAAAGCTAGGAAAATACCAGGAGCTGAAAAAGGTGTGGAACAT
>VCCN01005310.1:5860055-5876961 GCA_006491835.1 Architeuthis dux | reverse complement strand
ATCGCCTTCACAATGGCCAAGCCTGACATTTATTCACATCTCATGCAGGGTTTTTTGTCAAAACATTGCATCACCTAGATAAGGGAGTAGATTTCACACCATGGACGAGATTAAGGAGAATGCAGCAAGACAGCTGTCGGTGATCCTGACAGAGGACTTTGCAGACTGTTTCGAAAAGGGGAAGGGATGCTTTGAAGTCCCCAGGGGAGTACTTTGTAGGGAACTAAGGTGCCATTATCCTAGGCAGGCTATTATTTGTTGATATTAAATTGGTGTGTTTCTGTATGCTAAATTACACAACAATGTTCAAATGGTTCTTTGGACGATTGAACTCCTTCTTGTTATTCGTATTGTAAACACAATGTTTCGGCCGATCCATTCTTCGGCCTTCTTCAGGTGTAAAATCTGAGTGTGATGGGTTAAACAGAAGTTATGTTTAAAGGGGAAATGGATACCCGCCCCATTCTATGACCAGGAAAGGAACAACCGTTTCCATTGCTGCTGCTACAAACGTTCTCTCACCCAAAGCTCCAAAGAGGGATTGGTGAACGCCTTCAAAAGGTCTGTATACAATTCGACATTAAAGTCATTTTCAAACGTTCACACACACTCTGATGTCTGCTAAGTAAGGTTGCCTCAACACAGGACCCCAAACTGGTGAACAACTGTGTTTACGTCATCCCTTGTAAATGTGGTATTGTCTATACCGGAGAAATGTGCCGCCCCCTCAAGGTCAGACTTGATGAACACAAGAAAGCCATAATCAGGAGCGAGATAGATAAATCTGCTATGGCCGACCACATCTGGAGAGAGAATAGCAAGCATCTTCCTCTTTGGGAGGAAGTCCAGATTATTGACGGAGAACAATGTTGGAAGCAGAGAAAAATCAAAGAGGCAGCTCACATCAAAAACAGACAAGTGCGGATTTCAACCCAATGTGGCTTCCACTTCTCAACAAATCTAAACCTGACAAGACAAAGACACAGAAACACCCAGGCCATGTGCTATAAGGGCTACCCCCCTTTAAACATAACTTCTGTTTAACCCATCACAGTTGGATTTTACACCTGAAAAATAAAAAGGAGTTCAATAGTCCGAAGACCCATTTGAATATTAATAACCCTTCTAAAAACTATAGACAATGCACAACAATGTGTTTGTGTGTATACACTACTACAACTACTATTACTACTATTGTCTTCATAGTAGGAGAGAAAACAAATATAAGCATCACTGATTTTTCATGAAGAAAATCATATTCATATCTTCTCATATTAAAAGAGAAATTTGTTTTTTACCCAATTCTGTTGCCTTATTATTTTAAAATTATTAAAAAACAGAAAAATACATATCATTAAGGTATGCGTTTTTTGTTTGAAATCAAATACACTTATGCTAAAATATATATTTGTGTAATTTATCCATACATAAATAATCCTGTCATTTCTGACGGGTATCATGCTAGCAAATTCATAAAAACGAATTCTGTAATGCGATCTTTGATTTATTCTTATTATTGGATGAAGTATTGTAACACAATAGTTTTATTATTAATTTTGACTAGTTTTTACCTTCATATTATTGGATGAAGTATTGTAACACAATATTTTTAATATTATTATTATTATTAAGATGAAGGTAAAACCAGTCAAAATCAATTCTGTAATGTTTTGTCATGATTTTCTTTCAATTTTTCCTTTGCTCAATATTTATTTTTTATTTTCCTCTATTCGCAGGCAATATCCATGTGAATTTGTCATCTCCCAAATATGATCCTTATCTTTTGAGTCTTATCGAGCCATTTGTCTTTGACTATGTGGCATCTGTTTCAGGCAGTGTCAGTGCTGAACATGGAATTGGAGTTCACAAACCAATGTATTTGCGTCACAGCAAGTCAGCATCTGCAGTCCAAGTGATGAAGTTGATGAAACAAACACTTGACTCTCGGGCCATTTTAAATCCTTACAAGATATTCTTGTCATGAGGTTTGCGTATTTTTCAGATCAGCAAAGAGCATATTTTTTGTACAAATAAAGAAGTAGGAACTATTATTCATATTTTCATCTTTTAGAAGTTTTTGTTAAATTTTCATGTACATAGTTGTGTGTGTTTGTTTTTGTGTGTATTCATGTATATATATGTATGGTTATTTGGTCCTAAAGTACGATAGCATAAATATTTCCAAAAGTTATCACCCTTGATGACTAACGATGGCTAGATTTTCCATTTCCAACTAACTTTATAGCTAAAAATGTTATGTATGCTTCAAATATTGTTGTTCTTCTTGCTATAAGATACTGTTCTTCAAATCTAAGATATCATTCTCAAAATCCTAATCCTTTGTATGAATGTTGGACTGTACATAACATTTTTAGCTATAAAGTTAGCTAGAAATGGAAAAATGAAAAATCTAGCTATTTTTAGCCATCAAGGGGGGTAACTTTTGGCAATCTTTATGCTATCGTATTTTTGGACCAAATAACTAAGGATTACCAATGATGTTTAATGGGTTGTGAAATGGTCAGTCACTGCACCAAATGTAATATAATGAAAATGTCTAGAGGTTAATAGAAAAATACAACACAACTTTTGTAGTTGTGGTTAAGAGCTCTCACTTTATTTGGGTGTAGAATAGAGAGAGAAAGAGGCTGAGCAAGGGATGAGATTTCCTTATTTCAAGTTGTCTAGATCGAATAAGGGACAAGCTTACCTGATTTCAAATTGTCTGAACAGTTCCAGAACCGTGCCAGATTCTCTATTTTGCCAGACTAACAGAGGTCATGTAATAATAATTCAAAATTATACTTCTGACCGACTAATTATGCACATCTCATATCTTTAAAGCATTAGACTGTTAGAAACTCAAGTTAATTGAATATAAATTAAATGGTTAAATGTAATACATTAATATAAATGATAGTTTATTTACACAAATGAAACAGATAAAGGTATATTAATTAAACAAATAGAGTACTGTACTTTTTGTAGTACTACCACTCCCAACATGACAAATTTTATGATTTTTCTTGTACTATATAATTAATCAGAAAAAAAAATGGACCTGTGTTTGCGATTTACACTAACACTAGCACCTGCACTTTGCTTGGAAGCCATTACTAGGGGTAAATGTAAGCAAATTAGACTAGGAATTTTACAAAATCGATGGAGCAGTAACAACCGCCACAGTATAAACAATTGAGATAGCTCCACACACAATTCCACCTATTTACTAGGCCATGAGAAATCTAAGTATTCACTCATAATTTTGTCCAGATTAAAAGAGGTACCAGACCATCTGTTCCCAGAAAATCAGTGGACCTGTATTATAATTTGTTCCTAGAGTAAAACATTGTAAAACAATGGTTGGCAAATTAGTCTCTCAAACTATTACTATATTAGTGAGTTCAATCCTCACTGGGTGTGTTATGCTAAACTAAGCTCAGGTTAGTAAGTATCTACCGCACATACTGTAGTAAACTTATCTCACAGGCCAATTCACTAGTATAGTAAGTTTTGGTCCTCACTGGTTACCTCACTACTCTGCCATTGTGCCAAACTATGGTAAGCTGAGTAAATAACTTGAGTGCCTTGCCATGGCGTAGTGGTTAGGAAGCTAGTCTTCTAGGTCACTACTACTGTAGTGAGTTTGTTCTTCACTGGGTGATTCATACTTGTAGCCTTGTGCTAGATGAAGCTCAACTTAGTAATTATCTGTAATTTGTATTTGTACTACAATGTACCACAATCTTGGCCAAGTAGGTACTTTAGTAAAAAGGAGTATTTATGACCATCTGTGGATCGTGTTTCCTTTCTGTGACTTTCTTTTTTTTAAACTCAGTTGTGTGTAAGAACTATTTTTTAGTACGAGATAGGATAATTGAATTATTTTGTGACCAATATCTTTTGCAAGGTTTTTATTTGAAAACTTTCAACAGTCTTGAAACACCACATCTGAAAACTTCCATAGAAAAATGCACTGTGTTGGCTTTCATCATAGGCATGATCACTTCTTGCATAATTTTCCAAGAAAGATTTGGTGTAGCAAGCTAATATGATATTCCAGTTGTTTTTTGTATTTCTCTTGTGAGTCAAGTAATGCTGACTTTTTTTGTAATTCCTTTTCAAGGGATTCAATCTGTGGAAATAAAAAAAATAGAACATAAAGACAGCACCAAATCAGTCTCTTTGTCAAAGGTTAATTTTAGATTAACTCGCTTAAGGGCTGCCTTTGGTGGCCATTAACCTTGATTTAATTACATTATTTTCTTAATCTCATTATTATTTATATTCCAGACGCTGATGGCCATAATGACCATCTAGACCTGAAGTTATCTCCTTGGTCTGATATTCACACATACAGAAATCAGAACATTATAATATAGATTATTGGGATGTGCGTGAATGCTGTCCCCTTACTATTATCATTAAATTGCAAATTGAACTGGAAATCACTTTATTCTTCAAGTTAGAGCATTTTAACAGTATTGCACTAACAAAATCTCACTACAATTTGCAGGTTTTGCTGTATGATGGTAACTACATACAGAAATCAGATCTTATATAATATAGATTGTATTTTGTTTACATATTTGCATAATAAATAAGCATAGCTTATTTACAAGTTGTATACTGCCTAATAAAGACTAAAATGATTTAATTAATAAGTTAAAACTTATTCGGTTTGTGGACAACCAACACGCAATAAAATTACCTAAACAATTTTGTAGTTTTCTGCTGAGGCGTGGACAGATGTGTTCATTTCTGTATGTGTATTTACATAATCAGCTATGTGCCCCATCAATTACTTATTAAGTAAACACTCTTTGTAAAATACCTTTTATCTTTACCTTTGTTTTATATTCCTGTTGAGCAAAAATACTTGTAGGGCTGAGTGGGTTATCTAATGATGATTCAAGCATCAATGGTGGATGATTCTGATCCATTGACCTAATCAGTTGATCGTCAACTTTCTGGGTGACCTGTCCTATTTGTGTGTCCATTGTACATATCACCACATTATTTCTGTTTTTAAAAAAATGGATAGAATAAAATAAAATATATATAAAACCTTGGTAACTATTATTATTTATTACTGGTTTTACTACATCTTAATGATTAAGTTGCTTTTGGATCAGGCACCCTAAAAATTGTCGAATCGAAAAGGGACACATTTTGCCTTGGCACCAGAAATGTTCAAAGTTACTTACATTTGATAAAAAAATAGGGTTTTTTTTTTTTTAAACTAACAAATTTTCGAAGTTACTAAGATAATTTCTCCCGGAAAAATAAAAAGTATTTTTTGTGCTTTCAATCCAACCTTCTTTTTCTATTTTTCATGACAGATGACAGTTACTGAATGACTGTTACTGAATGACTGTAAAATTTAAACTAATAATTGCTATAAAAGCTAAAACCTTGTTTTACGAAGAATAGTTGGATTGAAAGCACAAAAAATACTTTTTATTTTTCCGCGAGAAAGTATCTTAGTAACTTCAAAGATTTGTTAGTTTACATTCGATAAAAAATAGTTGTTTTTTTTTTTTAAGTAACTTTGAACAAATCCTGGTGTCAAAGCAAAATGTGTCCCTTTTCGATTCAACAATTTTTAGGGTGCCTGATGTAAACTTGATCCTTTCTTTTTCATCATAACAGTCTAGTTTTGATACACTCTTCGACTGTTAGCGAAAACATCACAAAATCAGAGTTGAAGAAGCAGCTTCTGATGAAGTGATGTTGTACCAAGTAAAGACCTCTGTTAAGCTTATCACAGTATTTTACCTGTCACACATTATTAATAATTCAAAAGGATTACCTTGATCCAACAATTAAGTGTTGATCTTTAATCCACAAATATTCTTGACTAATCTTCATGTCTCTTAATTCATTATCTTGGGCTTCTAACCTAAAAGAAAAATAGATTATTTTACCAAAAATCATTTCAATAAAAAGATTTTTTTAAATTTTAGTTTATATGTGAATACAATGCCTGGATAAAAAAAATGCTATTCAAATAAAATGGAATGCTATTCTTGAAATAATGTCCATGTTCTTATGTGAATGAATAGGTATATTTAGGTACATATGATGTCCTGCCAGGCTGCGCAAGGGAGCAAATACCACCCTTGCCACAAACCCCTAAAATGGAAGCGAGTCCCCGGTCATGCGCGAGGCAAACCGGGGGAAAATAAAGCGACCGTTCGGAAGCGAAGAACAGTTCAGTTCTTTCGCTGACGGCGGTCAGTCAACATCACATTCGCCTTTGTCCTTTGTTCCTTTTGCTTCATCCTTTTCCCTTTCAGTGAGACTCCCACGAGCTGGGAGACGGCTGGAAGACACTACATTTTTGGCGACGAGGGACGAGATCCGAACTCACGAAAACACAAAGGAATAACCACCTCAACACACGATGGCTAATTTCCTGTCTCCGTTTCCACCATTTCAGATACACAACGGAGAAAGCACGGCTGGAAGACACTACAGTACATATAAAAATATTTCTTCTTTATAAACTAACTGCCAAATGCTAGATAGGCTTTTAGTATACAGAATTCAGATGGTTGCTGCTTGATTATCTGATGTTCACACAGTATAAATTTGAAAGATGTTTGCTTTTTGGCTAAGAGAAAAAGTTAAAAAAATTTGTTTAACTAATGGTAGTTAATTTGTTCTTTCTATTTGTCTGGTTAACAGAAATCAAGCTAATTTGATATATTAAGTAATTAGTAGTGACCATCTTTACTCTTTGTTCTTATTTTGTGTCTGACTCTCAAAGAAAACAGGTCTGGTTAGTCATTCAATAGAAACCGTCACATGACCAATGTCTTTTGGCAGCATACCATGTTGGGAGGTGTGATCAATTAAAAAATTAGAAAAAGGGGTGATCATTGAATAAGTTACTTCTCTCGTCTTTTCTTGGGCAATCATCACTAAAAAAGTCTGAATTTTCAAAAAACAAGCATGAATGCTGCCGGGCACAAACTAAGGGATCAATTTAGGATAAACTTACATTACAAATTGAACCCACAACTAAAAACCTATTTAGGAGGGGAATTTGCAAAAAACAAAACAAAGTTTTTTCTAGACATAATAAGGGGTAAATGTTTAAATTTTCAGTCATCTAAGTTCATTGACGCGGCCTGTACATGTGATACATAGCCAGCCAGCCAGACAGACCAACTGAAAAACTGAAGAAACCTATCTTGACAGTTTTGGTTGAAAGTTTCTAATAAGATCAAGGAAGCATGTTCATGCAACAAGTGAACATTTGGTGCTAAAATATTAGCTATATTTTCTGTCAAATCAAATGTGTTGTTGAGGATACATTTCTAAACCCTTCCCTGGAGACTACCTAAAATAAAGATAAATGAAGTCACAAATGAACAAACCCATAGTCTCTCACTGAACTATTCAAAGCTACTTAAACTTATCACCAGCTCAACATTACAACACCACACATTAACAAAATACTCACTGAACCCTCAACTTAAACTATTGTATGAACTTGTACAAACTCCTAACCCAACTTCATTTAACAATTATCCTTTTAGTCCAGGAGCATTAGATCCAAACATCAAAATTAATTCTAGCAAGCTGATTTCTTTTGTCCATGATAGTTAATGGTGTATAGAATAACATACTAAAATCCCCTAAAATCCCAGTGGAGCTTCTCGAGATATTCAAGAAACAAATTGAGATTTGATGACTGCAGTAAGCACCATACATTTATTTATCACAACTCAACTATGAATAATCTTAATCTCTGTCCTAACTCAACAACCAAGAACTTTATTCACAGCAAAAATATTTCTTAAAGACTGAACACTATACAGCAAAACAATTTCAGCTTTGTGCAGCAGGTAAAAATAAACCATTTGTTGTTATATGTTACTGCTTTCTTCATTACTGATACTATTGTTCGGACTGAGATCCTCATCTTGGTTGTCATTTTCACAACGTTTCGGCCGATGTACCCTCCGGCCTTCTTCAGGTGTCAAGTTTTGTCGGTAACTTACCGGAACTATTGAACTGAACCCTTTATTTGATCCACGGGGGTATACTGTCCTCATTCCACTATCCATGTCCTAGAAATTATTTCATGGTTAATTTTTCAGTTGTGAAAATGACAACCAAGATGAGTATCAGTAATACTAACACCTCATCTCAGAAATACCAAACTCTGCTTTCTTCATATCATCATTTCCAATTTCTTTATACTTACCTTAAATGTGGTAGAATATGATTTGCATATTCCTTTATCAACCATCGCACAGATTAAACCAACTACTAGAGAAAATTGGCTACAAGAAACAATGCTAGCAATCTCTTGCATGCATGTCCATTTCAGCACACCACTTCAATATATCCGTGAAATCCTCAAAAGAAGAAGAAATTAAGCAAAAGATCACTCTAGGTTGGCAGGCTTTCAGCAGAGCAAGCCCAACCTTCAAGAAAATCCCATTAGTTTTAGAAGTGTCTACAACAAATGCATTTTCCCAATAGTCACCTATGGAGCTGAAACATGGAACCTAACCAAAAGATTGACCTGTAACAGGAAAGCTCCATGCTTAACATCACATGGAGAGATCACAAGACTGCACAGTATTATTAGAAAACAAACAGGGGTCAGAGATATCATGGAAACCATAAGAAAACTCAAATGGAAATGGGCTGGTCATGTTGCAAGAATGTCAGACTATGGCTGGACATTACGACTCACACCATGCATCTCCAGAGATCATATGCAAAATTGTGGAAGTTCAGAAAGTCTTGGCTCCACGATGCCCATGATTGAGAGGTGCGGCAAATCCTAAAGAAGGTCTATGTCTAATGACAGACATTAAAAGGCTGATGATAATGTTGTGGAACTTGTATAAATTTATTAAGTACATAAATTCAATGTAGATTCCTCTAAAACCTAATTTAATTTCAGTTCAGGCCTTGTTACTTCACTATGGTTGTATGCTTTCTCACAGTTATAACCTTTGCTTTACGAACCGACTCTGGTAGTAATTCCAGTATTTTTCATTCCATTTTAGCTTGGTAGCTGCCAACTCCTGCTGGTGTTGACTTTCAGAGAGTCTTTCTTGGAGAATTAACAAATCCATCTTCAGCTACAAAGATTAAAAAGTAAAAGTACTTAAGAATTAATACAAAATTATCAAATGCTCTTAAAATATGAATACTTTTTTTTCAGTCTTATGAATAAGAAATAAAAGATTTTGCACTTTTTCTTTAAAAGGTTTTGCTGATAAAACTCTTTTCCTTTTACTAATAAGAATATCTTTTGCATAAGAATATTATCATAGAAGAGAATTTTTGCATTGACATTGTTTGCATTCTAAACAAAGCAAATATATTTATTTAAAATTTATTGAAGTTATCTTTAAGTTGATTAAGCAACAATTTAGAAAAACTTTCTTAAATTATACTTTACAGCAAACACAGCAAATATTAGAAATTCATTAAGCATGATTTAAGAGATTTGTTTGATCATGTTGTTCTGGACACATACATATTTTTGCACTTACACACTCTGGTCAACAAGTGAAAACACTTGACACACAATTTTCCTAAGGACATCCAGATTTTTATTCCAAGAAATAAAGTTATCTTGTCTTTTAGATAACCAATTTTCAGGACATGAAAATAATGTACTAGACTCACAACATGATACCCTTTGTAGACAACAAGTCTGGCAAAACCATGTGTATTGTCACCTTACATTTCATCTTGGATTTCTGATGATACCCAATTCAACACACCACATTTCAATCAGCCACACATCCACCACTCACCTCTTACTATAAGAAGACAGCTAATCTTCATTCTTTGTTCGATCATTGTTTTGTTGCCTAACAAAACTATGATCTGTTCAACAGAGACATGCCTCTCAACTCTGATTATGTACATACACATTCATACATACACACACACTATCTTCCTTAACATCTTCAACAAACTAAGGACACTTTACTAAGTAGTATACAATCTTTAAATGCATACTTTTTTGTTATATCTTCTGTAATAAATATACTTCTTATCATTGCAGAGTATTTGTATTCTTTATTCTCAATGCATTGCTACCATGTGCAACTTGCATCTTGCAACATTCATGTATTCCATCCCTTTTACTACTGCAATGTGATATCCTGCCAGGCTGCGCAAGGGAGCAAATACCACGAGTTACCTCCCTTGCCACAAACTCATAAAACGGAAGTCATGCGCCAGGCAGACCGGGAAAAATAAAGAAGACCGCTCGGAAGCGAGACTACAACAGTTCTCTCGCTGACAGCGATCAGTAAACATCACATTTGTCTTTATCCTTTGTTCCTTTGCTTCATCTTTCCCTTTCAGTGAGATTCCCACGAGCTGGGAGACACTACATGCAGGAACAGGCAAAGAAAGAAATATCTTTCTTACACATACCGCTAACATTTACCCTTTCTTTCTCTAGTCTCATCAGCACCCTAGCTCACTTACGGCAGTTAGACCCCTTAAAAGCTATTATGACTACTAGGCACTATTACTACTGCTGCTGCTACTATTAGCTTACCATTAGAGATTACTACACTACACTTCCTACAATCATTGCTAATGTTTATACCGATAACCTTTCTACTGTTAATAATGGAGTTAGATAAAATATTTAGTCTAAATTGCATCAACATTAACTTACATTTACAACTTCTTTAGCATAAATTATATTGAAAATAAACATAAATTAGCCAGGTCTGTGTCGTGTTATTATAATGTAGACATGAATCATCAACAACAAGAGTATAAGATAATGATAAAAGATAAAAGGTGTTGTTCACTGCAACAATACACGTAGTAGTCCTGTAAAAAAAGTCCAGTCATCTGACGTCACTTTCACCTGTGTCCTGTTCTATCAGGATAAGCATAATGGTCTCCCTTGGACCATTGCAGGCAACAATATTGTCACAGTCTGGTGATTACAAATATGTTCAATACTCTTAGTAAAATTTGTTTGTCTGTATGAGAAAATGTCTCCTAGTTTATTCAATAAGTATGAATGTTAAATTTTAAGAAAAGAATTTTGAAAGAGTTTATACTCACTCTCATATTTTCTTTCTTTTTCTGAGAGAGCAGATCTTTCAAGTGATTTTCTTCTTCCATTTTGATTTCCAAATTCAGCAAAGTTTGTTTTTGGTCAATTTTTGATGATTCTCTTAAAAAAAAGAAAGAGTTTATATAAAATTAATCACTGAACATTTTCAATCAACCATTATTAATTTTAACTAGTATTTCTTTCATCTTAATTTTAGTTGCATTTCTTTGCAACCACTCAGACTGTCAGTCTACAGCCATTACTGAACAGCACAGATCAGAAATAAAAGATAAGCTCTCGATAAGACTTGAACTCACATATTTTTGGCCTCAGGGAAGCCTGCTTACCCATTCCAGCTGCTCTTACAAAAACCCTAATTATTCCAACCCAGCAGTCATCCATACATTTTTTCATGCGGAAGATTCCGGCTGTTCAGGTGAATCACTTTGCAACTCTAAACTAAGTTTTATTGCAGAAGATGACTGGCATTGATAGAATTAAATTATAGGAATCTGTATGTTCGAAAGAGAGAGAAAGAATAAAAGAAAGTCTGGAAATATGAGTCTCAGAATGGTCATGAAGATAAAATACCATATTTGATGGCATATAAGAACCCCTTTATTTCAGCAGGGAATATTAAGAGAAAATGCACTACTGTGAATTCCTCTCATGTATCACCTAGTTATTTTAACTTTTCCTCAAGTTCTGGACAATGTGGATTTGATGACTTGGGCTTTGAAAAAAGTCACAAAGTCAAACAATATATATAAAAGACAACCTACCTTTTTTCTATGTGGAAATACAAAGTGATCAGTCAAGTTCTTCAGTTCATCTTCTTAATTATTAGCTTTAGTTAGTGGCATTATTACTGGTTATATGCCATCAAATGTGGTAATTCACTGTTTAAGGAACCATATGATAAATCTTCATGTTCAACAACGTTGATTCTGAAGTATGTTTGTCATTTAAATTAAATACTCACAATTCATTCAAACAATTTTCAAGATGGTTCCTTTGCTTTTCAATGATCGAGGACTGTTTCTGGATTTCTTCCTGATAATATAAAGAGAAATGTTTCTGAAAATAAAAGATAACTATATGTGCACTCATATTTCTAGTTATATGTGTGTGTGTGAGCTGACTTCCAGATTCTAGAATGCATCATTGTTAACAGAATTACTTTACAAATTTATCCCCTTGACCTACTGGAAATTATTGATCTAGCAGGCTTTCAACTAAATCCTTAAAAATATATATATTTCTATATTCTTTCAATTCAAAGACTTTTTGAAAAAAACTGAGACAGTCTTGCAGAATCTATGATGCTTTCTGAAAATGCCCCAAAATATCTTTCCCTGGTTCTCTTCAATAAAAAATTTGAAAAAATTATTTTTTTTAAAAATTTACCAAGTTTGGTCTCCCTTCCTCCCCAAAGAATTGACCGAATCTACAACACAGCAAATCTCAATTTACCATTGTTCTGAACTTTTTTTCTATTTCCATAGTCTTTATTAAATCAAATTTAATATTTGATGCTAAAAAATATTTTTGCATGCATGTATCCAATTCCCAACTTAGCCTGCTACTACATTCCTAAGGGGTGTCTAGATACAGTGTACCAAGTAGCAGCAAAATACAAATATTGTTGTAAACTCTACAACCTGGTTTCCCAACATGAGTCTACGCATCTCATCTTAGTGTGTTGAGGATAGAGAATAAACATGATGTAAGAAATGGAATACTTACTCGAAGTTGGTGGATTTGTTGTTGTTGCTCTTTCAAAATCATTTTGTAAACATTCAAAGTCATGTTTGCTCTGTTTAGGTTTGCTGTTGTCTGTTTCAGTTTTTGTTCCATATCTTTGAGCCTTTCTTCTGTTTTTGCAAACTCAACCTCTTTCATCTTTCTCTGCTCATCAGAAAGCCTCTGGAAGATGAAGCATGTGACTTGAATTAATTTAACCTCTTAGCCACAGATACTCACTACAGTATACATTAAAACACTACTTGCCACTATTTGTTATAGATGGAACTTCCATAGCAACTTATTTCATTCACTAAAATGACAACACCCCTAATTCAAAATAAGACTCTGTGGAGAATGTGGAAAAGAGCATTATAACCAAGAAGAGAAAGAAAAAAAGTAAGTTTCTAATTTTATTTTGTAGATGAGAATAAGCAAATTATTTATAAACCAAAACAGCCAAATTTGAAAAATTCAATGGTTAAATGCTTTGTTAGATTATAAATTGTATTGCCTTGTAACTGAGGATATTATCCCATAAATTATTTGAACTAATATCTTCATTTTTGTTGTTTTTATCCCATGTTCCAGCCAATATGTTCTTCATCTTCCTTCGGGTGTGTGTTGCATCTCATACTCCTTGAATACCATCCAAAACCTGTTTGACCTCCTTAATAGGAACATTGAAGGGGGCCTATTCCAGAGGCATACATATATGTATACATATATGTATGCCTCTGGAATAATTTATGGGATAATATCCTCAGTTACAAGGCAGTACAATTTATAATCTAACAAAGCATTTAACCATTGAACTTTTAAAATTTGGCTGTTTTGGTTTATAAATAATTTGCTTATTCTCATCTACAAAATAAAATTAGAAACTTACTTTTTTTCTTTCTCTTCTTGGTTATAATGCTATATATAATATACCCATACATAAATCATATGTATTTAGCACTGATTACAAAAATACATAATGAGCAGTTTGAGATAGGGGCCTACACTTCCCCATCTGGCCTGGGCCTATTACCAGCTCTGTCTTGCCCTGTCTACTATACTTGCTGGTCAATAAGATGTATATCTTATAAACAACCATGACTATCATTAGTGTGGCACACCTACAATCTAATTCATTAAGACATCTACTCTACTTTAAAATATGAATTTATTAAACTTGTAAAATCACCCAACATTGCTTCCACTTAATCTCTATACTTGACAGTTAATTATGCTTTTATCATATTTTTTAATGTATTTGAATAAACCTTGCCACCTGTCTTGGCTGATACTTTGTGGCCTTTGGATTTTATCACTAAGCAATACTTGCAAGTGCTTATTCTTGCATTGAAAAATGGCAAACTATGATATATACCTTTTGGTGCCATACTCTTTGGACCTCTCGCTTCACAATCTGCATATCTCTATCAGCATAACTTCTAGTTCGAAACTCATGTTTCAGCCTGGTCAGAGAATTCTGTAAAACTACAGCTTCATTGGCAAGCATTTGTTTGGACAGCCGCATGCTATCAAGTTCCTTCTGAAAGTGTTTCTGTTCAACAAGAATCTAGAAAAAGGATACAAATTTTGATGAAGGTAATGGGTTCATTACAAGGCGATACATATTAACTGGCCTCTCAATTGTGTCGACTGGAGGCCTCACTGGAGGCAGATATAGAGTTTTTTTACATGCTTAATATAGTTGCTGCAAAAGGAGGAAAAAAATTACCTTTTTTAATTAGATTTTAATAAAATGTTCAGTACTTATCTAATAGAGGACAAAATTTATTTTAAATAAGTTTCCATTCCAAATTTTGGGAAAAAATATTTTTCCTTTGTGATTATCACAATTCATGATTTATTTTACTTATAATTTTTGTGTACCATCACGATTTTTACATATGAAAGAGAAGTCCATGAAATATAAATTCTGTTTACCTTTTTAAAAAATATGCGTCTGAGGTTCTGTCAAAACTCTTCACTTAGGTAGGTAAAAAAACTGTAAAATATTGCGGTTCTTATTGGCAACTTTTTTTTTTTACTAACTTAAATATTTTCTTCATTGAATTAATGTTTTCTCTGCTTTCTGATCAATAAGAAATAATAATAATTGATCAGTAGAAACAAATGGACTCATTATTTCTACAATATCATTGTGTAAAAATGTAAAAAGAACTCACAGGTAATTTTTTTCCTCCATTTGCAGCAGCTATATTAAACATGTGAGGCCTCCAGTCGGCATGGTTGAGAGGCCAGTTAATATGTATCGCCTTGGTTCATTACAAACAATAAAAGCTTAAATGATTCAGTCATAGTCATATACGCATGATAATAAAATGGATAGGTATATTCTTTGATACTCACTTTTTGGATGGCTTCTTGGAATCTTTTAACCTGTAACTGGGAAATTGGTGCTCCCTTTTGTGCTGAGTCATTTTTTTGAGAGCTAGTTTCTTGATCTTTAGCAGTTTTCATCTCAGGTTTCAGTTGATCATAATTGGCTTTAAGTTCACTTTTCTCTCTCTGAAGTCACACAAACATATAGCATTTAGATTCTAAAATAAATAAATATCTGCTGAACTATCTCTACAATAAGGTAAAGTAACCTGTCTCTTAAGAGACAACCTGATTCGGACAAGCAGTTGGCTGAAATTGGACATGTGGGGCTATTGAATATTAATATATTAGTCTTGGAATCCACATTTCTTTACATACCTGCCTTGAACCTTAAAACGAATTTACTGCAAGGATTGGTTAAGGCTAAAAGCATCTTAATCCATTTTTTATATCTGTAAGCATCAGGAATTTTAAGGTAATGAGAGATTAACATTGTAACCCAAAAAAGTGGTTTTGCTTTATATTAATGCTAAATCAATCCCCATAAAAGCTCACTAATTCTGAAATAAAAGGTAAAGTGTCATGTCTCTTAAGAGACAACTCACAATGAAGTATGGAGCCTGGTGACAAAGACCCGGTTTCTGTTGCATGTGTCAGCTTAGTGATCCTTGCAAGTTTCAAGTCTGGTCAAGACCCGGACTTTATTCCTACAAGTTTTTATGACCACCCCCTTGGCAGGATGCAAGTCCACCAAAGAGATTCCTCCACCCTAATCACACAGCTTAGAGTGTACTCAATTTGTCCTAATGAAGAGTTTTCCACACTCTTCGCTATGAACTCTACAATAACCTATTGATTAATTGTGCAATTGCCCTGTGTTTGTCTACAGATTATTAATATATTTGTCCCTATTTTAGTAATTCAATATGCACACAATGCTTTATAAATACATCTACATATATTCAAACCTGCTTCTATATTTTTAAAGCACATCTGAATTAATATACAGGTAAACTCTACAATAAGTTACTTGAATCAACTCAAAATTCAGCTTCTTTTTATTCTTTTTATTTTGGGGATGATTTAAAGATTTTATTAAACTAAAGGCCAAGTCATATACTTCAAAAGACAACTATTTCCCTTTGATTTCAGACAAGATCTTCATTATAGATTCTGATTTTAATTAATTACATATCTTAAAGATTTACTTACCTCAAGATTGATGACTTTTTTCTTGTATTTCTCCATTAATAATCCTGAGCCTGCCAAAAGTTGCTCCAGTTTTATCAATTCTTTACCTAATTCCATTATTACTATAGAATTAAAAAATCCAGAAACTACAAAATACAGATATTAAAATTATAGATTTTGGTAATTATCTAAATGCATGTTATTAAATATTGGAATGCATACATACATTCATTTATTCATTCATTCATTATAGATAAATAGATAGATAGATATTTATCAAGCTTAGTTTAGTCCAGCACAAGGTCAATTTGGGGTAAATAGGGGGAGGGAGTAGAAAAAGTGTGAAACTCAAGAAGAGTCTGCCTGTCTTGAAAATCAGTATTCAAAATCCTAGGTTTTATCTGGACTCAAACACCAACTACTAGCACTGGTAGGAAATGTGCAATTAGCGCTCGTTTCTTTATTTATTCATACAATCTAGGCCACTTGTTTATCAATCGTTAACATCAATGCTGGGCTGATATGGGTACCCAATTAATAAATGTCTTTATAGTTATCATATTCTGT
>VCCN01005310.1:5774782-5829447 GCA_006491835.1 Architeuthis dux | reverse complement strand
AGGAAAAAAAGTGTGTCTTATAATGGCAGGAAATAGAGTATTCAAAACAAAAAATAAGCTCAAACTTGACCACTTGCCAGTTGCATACAAACTATTAGAAAAATAGTTTTCAGGCTTTATATGTTATGTGTTTTATATGCTTAACATTTTCTGCATTTTCCTGGCTAAAAATAAAGATACAGCAATTAGGCTGTTTTTAAATACTAGGATGGCGATGACTCAGCAGTTTGTTTTCTCCCCACTAGTATAAAAATTTGTCACCAGTAAACATTTTTTTCACAATTATGTCTCTGGTTATAAATTATATAAAACTTGTTTGGTTTTTTTTCGTTTCTTATAAAATATTTTTTTTTTAAAAGAAGGATAAGGACTAAGTTTCTAAAGAGAGAGAAATTTCTACCAAACTGTATATCCATACTGTAATAAATATATGCATTTACAATTACAAAAAATAGTTAGTGTACATTGAATATACTCACAAATGTAAAATAAATTTCTGATTATATTTCTTTATAATTTACATTTATGCTTGTTTGTTTTGATAAAAAATTGAATTCACTATTTATATCCATACATTTTCTTTTGTTATTCAACAGTCAAGATCACTGTTTTTCTGTACATGTCTTTCCCCTGTCTTTTGTGAACCTGAAATGTTTCTTATCCAAATCCCCTTAGAACAAAGTTTTGTTTTAATATTGATAGAATTTAGAAATTTATCCTTCAACCATAAAAGCTTAATTCTCTTATTTATTTATTTTTAATGGTAGAAACTTTTGTTTTAAATAAAGTTAAAGTTAATAAAAAGAAAACTCCATCCATTGTTAAGATTGTTTTCAAAATAAATGTGTTGCTTTGTTTTATTCCAATTTTCAAATTTAAAACTTTTTCTACAAAGTTACCTCTACTAAGTAAAATGGTAATCTGTCAGACAAAAATGTTGTTTTAACAAAGTTAATTAGACAGAATGTTTTTTTAATTCATGATTTAACTTCCTACATTTAAACTTCACTCATTCCACATTTTTTTTACTGTCAAACAAACATTAAATTATCTACAATTTAATTATCTTTTATTATTTATTTTTATTAAATGATACTACTAATACATAAACAAAAACAAACATGGCACCGATGAGATAGGTTTAAGGGTTACATTTGATCTTCTGCAAAGCTGTAGGGTTCTCATAGCTCAGGCAGTAATAGCAGCTAGGCATTTATCAGGATCCTTTTGGCAAAGAGGGACAACAAGAGTTCTAATCTCACCGGGAGCTTATTCTTTATTTCTGATCTGCTCTGTTAACTCCTTGCTGACAACCTACAGCAAGTTGTGATAAAAGCAATTAAAAAATGAAAACAAAGGAAAATAGTTGTCAAAAATAATAATAATAATCTGCAATTTATTTTGTCTTTGTAAAATGCTGCAAGTTCTTTGATTTTCATGAAACATTTTCATGAATTCTTTACCTGCCAGTAAGATAATACCTAAAGATAATCTTTAGTTGAATATCTATATACAAAGAAAATTGGATTTTATCATAGCAATCTTGAGAAATTAACATTTAATATGTTTGTGTATGTTATGTAAATACTATTGAAATTTAATTTTCAATATTTCTATTATAAAATACTTTTTTTTTTAATCATTTGATAATTGGCAAAACCTGTTACTTTTTAGAATATTCTAGAGAGAATCAATAACAGGGTTGGGTTGTGGCCATATTTCCCTCTAAACTATGCGTGTGTACACGTTTTGCACCCAGAACACAAAGGATTTCAAATTCTGTTGATAGCTTACCGAGTTTTTATTGAAAAAAATAAAGATTCACTGTGAAACCCAAAAGTGCACACATACTTTTGTCGCAGGAAAAAAAATTTGCACTAAGATTTTTTGCACCCACTGATTACAAAGAATTAGAGGGAATAACTTCAATATCCTACTTAGAAATGCACAAATTTAATTCTGAAACCAATAATTTATTATATATGAATTTGGAGAGTGCATCAATGTAATTATAAGTGAAGAAAATGTTTGACCTTAACTAATTTGATTTATGAATCTACACTATAAAATAATGTTACCCTTTCCTTTATTATTTGTCCATACACTAAGTGTAAGCATCTGAAATACCTTGCTGTAGCAGGTACATTCAAGAATCTGATCTTAAAAATGTGGAATGGATCCTATTCTACCTGTACTAAATTCCAGATACTTTTTTCATAATTTAAAAAAAAATTAATCTTGATATAAAATTGTAAGACAAAGCATCTATATGCATATCAGTATTAAATAGGTGTTCAAAATTGCTGGATATAAAATCTTTTACAAGTATTTAAATTACTTTTTGTTTGTGTTGTTTCAAATGGTAATGTTGTGATGATTTGAATGATTTTTCTTTGTAAACTTGCTATTTTTATGACAAATTGCTTCACCCGCATTAGCCAGGCATATTTGTGAGTGAGAGTGAATTGTAAAATAGACAGTGAGGTAAGTTCAACTTCCAATTGCTGCATATTAATTAAAGTTTATAATATGTACATCACTTATAAACTAATACAAATCCTCCAATGTGATAGTTTGGAATCGTTTGTATTTTATTAAAGCAGTCAGAAACATTGGGGTGGCCATAAAATTGTGCAATATTTAAAAAATGGATGATTTGGAAATTGTTAATAAATGTTACTTTCTTTAAGATTTTAGTATTTGTTGCCTTATTCACTAGGGTGGTTCAAAATATAGGTTTAAAAATTAAAATGTGATATTTTGGCTGACTTTGCTTATGCTCTCACTCCGATTGATATGGAAAAGATGTCTGCAAATTTTGAAGAAAATCTGGTAATATTTAGAGGTTCCACGTTCTTCAAACTTTTGAAATTATACTAGTTCATATTACTG
The DNA here is from genome assembly GCA_006491835.1 of Architeuthis dux. Lineage (NCBI taxonomy): Eukaryota > Metazoa > Mollusca > Cephalopoda > Oegopsida > Architeuthidae > Architeuthis > Architeuthis dux. The sequence continues at coordinate 5,826,555 of VCCN01005310.1, read as the reverse complement.
TATAATAATTTGAGATGCTCTTCAACTTTTCTTTTGAGCCTCACTTTGCTCTCTTTTCATTTCATAGTTGCAGCATCAACCTGGTCAACACCACACGTCGATGAACTCATTCTGTCTTCTTGTAGAGACAAGAATGTCTCATCTTGTAATATGCTCTTCATTTCCATCATACCTTGCCAAGCGATATCAAACAGTTCCTCGAGATCGCCTCTCCAAAAGCGCTGTTTCCATATTTTTATATTCATCTCTTCCCAGGTTCTGGTATTCCTACAACTTCTGCATACTAGCTCTGATCTCCTGTGGTTACAGGGATCTTTGCTTTCGCCACATGATTTAGCTACTTACCATACAAAAGTGATAGATTGGAACCACTAAATATTATTCAATTTGTCTAAAATTTGGAATACAGGTCACTTAGATGAATAGAAACAAGGAGGCAAGCAAAGTGAGTCAAAAATAGCAACTTTAGAAATTTGAACCAACCTATTATTCACTCTTTGATAAACTATAAAGCCTTTTCAGAAACGATTTTGATACAACTATCAGAAAAGGAGGTGTGTGTGGCTTAACAGCATGGAAAATAGAATCCAAGAACAGAGTTCAAATTCTGGCAGTGACAGTTTGCATTCACTTCACACTAATGCTCTTGGAAAAAGGCATGAATTCCCCCACAGACTAGACTCTTCAGCCTTGGTTGGTCACCAATTTAGGAGAGACACATGATTCCAAACCAGGAAAGTCCAACCCCTCATCCAGCGTCATGAGAGGCGGGCAACAGACAGAGTAGAGAACATGTTCCCGAAGTGTATAGTTAAGAGGGGCTTGCTGGCCAAGCAAGCCAGAAGTAAAATAAAAACGGTCGGATGAAATAACACAACTGCCATCGCCACCTCACGTACAAATGGAAGATTGGAAAAAAAAAAGAAAAGAAAACCATCAAAAGAAACATTTGCTGCCTTTGCTATATTGTTTAACACATTGTCTTCCAAGATTTTACTCAGTGTATGTTCTGAATTAAATAGGCACCTGAGAAGCCACCGCAAATGTTCTCTTAAATTTCTTGTAAAAAGTAAAGTGTCCGTCTCTTAAGAGACAACTCCCAATGGAGTATACACCTGGTGACGAAGACCCGGTTTCTGTTGCATGCATCAGCTTAGTGAACCTTGCAAGTTTTTATGACTACCCCCTTGGCAGAATGCAAGTCCACTGAAGGGATACCTCCACCCTAATCACACAGCTTAGAGTGTACTCAATTAGCTGCTGAATGCACAGGGAATTTTGTCTTAATGAAGAGTTTTCCGCTCTTCTTTCATACCAGGAATCAAAACCAGGAGCTTCTGCATGCGAGGCAGACGTGCTAACCATTACACCAGGAGAGCTGACAAATTTCTTGTACTTCCTCCCATTCTTTATTCTTTATATCGCTTGATTGAAACAAAAATAAAAAATATATATATTTCAATGAGAATTTTTCCACTTTGAAATTTAAACATTTTTTAATCTTACATGAAATGAAGTAACTGAAAAAAAAAAAAATAAATAAATATGTATGAACTTGAAATTCATACACATTAGATAGTTTAATATACAATCCTACTTTTATTCATACTTCACAAGGTTGTCATTCATGTTATTTGAAACTAACACTGCATCTTCAATTGCTTTATTTTGGAGACGGTTGTATTGTTCAAGACTTTAACTAATATTATCCATATACATCTACATATCATTTAATAGAAATTTTACTCACGTATCCCATTTTAATATGGTCAAAGTCTGGAGTTGACTTTGTTTTTCTACCAACCTACACGTACCGGGATTTGAAACCACAACCAACTGAGCTAAATTGACAAGTCTTATATATCTACAAAATCTACCTTATGTCAATTGAACTGCAAGAGCTTATTTCATTCTAATAAATAAATAAGTTTTTACTAAAAATAAAAATGGGCTATCATTACCTTTCCTGTTTCCATATGGCCACAGCGCTGCTGATGGCAAATTTAAAGTCAAAGAAAGACCAGAAGATTCCTCAGAATGGCATTTTCAGTTTTTTTTTTCTTCCATTTTTTTAAGTGATTTACTGATATCGGGCAATTTTATGTGGTTCAAGAGACTAATTTTTTTTTTTTTTTTTATTCAAGCAAATGCCTGATAAATACAAATTTGTTAGCAAATCCAAGGTAGAATTCAAAGGACTAATTCATAGCCATATTTGGAAGGCTATATAAGTATATTAATGCTTATCACTGAGATAAGCTTTTGCATCAAGACTGATCAATTCTTAGATGGGTGATCGTTTAGGAATGCCTTGTGCCATACAAAGCTAAGGATAACCTTTTGCAACTGAATTTAAGTATTTGAAGGAATGAGAAATCCTCATGATTCATTAATTAAAAGGCAACAATACTTAGTAATGGTTTTGTTTTTGATTATTCAATCAAAAATCTTTTTGAAAATTTATTTTTCACATAATTGTTTGAAAGTCAGAAATCTCAACTCTTTCACTTTAGGTTTTTAAATGGAATGCATTTATTTATTATGTTTTCCATTATAGCATTAAAAAGAAAAAGTTTGTATATATACATCCAATCATATGTAATCAACAGCCAAATAATCAAACAAAACAGCAAGCTAAATTGTAACAATGACAAGTTTTGTTTTTCAAATTTAAAAACAACCCATTCGTCTAATAAATTGGTTCCTAAAAATTAAATATCAAACTCCCTTTAGTTCTGCTTTGGGTGCATATGAGTTTCCAAGCAGCTTCAAAAATGTCTATAATTGAACTAATAAGATGATTATAATTAGCTAATGAAATGTGCATTGAACAATTCATTAACCAAATTTACTTAATTATAAATATGATGATGCAAAAACTTGACACAGTTGATTATTATGTACATGGAGAGAAAAAGTGGATCAGTGTTTTAGTTGGGTTACGAGTGAATAAGTCAATTTTGTTCCCTATATTTGTCTTGCAAAGACAAATTTTCCATTTCTATAATCAAAAGACTAGCTTTAGTCTGTTTTGGGCAAACACAACAGCATGGCCAAATAACCAAAACATTATTTTGATATATCAACAATGGATAAGCTATTTAAACTTTTCAAAAAATGAGGGTAGCAAACAACTGTTTTATAGAATCATAAAATTTTAATCATCGAATTTAATTCTTTTCCCCTGAAAAGCAGAAATACTGGCTGCCTGTTCTCTTCGCTTGCGGCTGGCTTCCCATGATGGATGCAGTTTCTCTTCACCAAGATCTTTAATAAAAAGAAAATCGATTAGATTTTTTAAAAACAAAGTTTCAAAGCAAAAACATATATAAAATCTAATGTTTTCATTCTTAAAATATTTATGTTATTGACAAAATTAAGAGTGGATGTAAGAGTTTTCTGCCAGATTTATGACAACATACTCAGCAATCAACTCTTTTATCCGTTATAGAAAAACATTGCATATGGTGAGCTTTCGACAGAGCAAGCTCAACCTTTAAGAACAAGAAAAACCCATTAGTAATAAAAAGAAGGGTCTACAAACAATGCCTCCTCCCGATAGTCACCTATGGAGCTGAAACATGGAACCTAACCAAAAGATTGGCTCTCAAACTAATAACCAGGCAATGAGCACAGGAGAGGATCATGCTCGACAGCACATTATATTAGAGAAAAAACAGGAGTCAGAGATATCAAAGAATCCATTAGAAAACTCAAATGGCAATGGGCTGGCCATGTAGCAAGAATATCAGACAACCACTGGACATCAAGACTCACATCATGGATCACCAGAGATTATATTCAAAATTGTGGTCAACAAAAAATAAGATGGCGTAATGATTTAGACAAGTTCAGAAAATATTGAGAGGTCTTGCGAATCTTAGGGAAGGTCTATGTCTAATGACAGATGGTAAAAGGCTGAGATGATAATACTAGATAAGCAACATTTAACTTAAGTCCAATGCTTTTAAGTTAGTTATCTCAGAGGATTAAGAGTACCACACAATTGTCTACTGTGAATTGAAACCGTTATAATATTCTTAAACGTCTTTCACTAAAAGAATTTGGTCTTTTTTCTCATTTTTGTTAACAATTCCAATAACAATATTATTTTGATTTATTTTTTATTAGTTGACACTGCTTCACCTATTAATTTTTTACTAGTATTTCTTTCATCGTAACTATTCAGTCCATCAGTGCATGGCAGTTCTGGCGAACCTCAAAGAAGCCTGCATACATACAGCAACTGCTCTACAGATTGAGCTACCAGAACTACTAGAGTAGTTGCAATGAAAAGCAACTAAAATTAAGACATAAAGGATGGGTTAGATTTGTTCTTCTGCTAGCTGTAGGAGTTCTGGTATCTCAATCAGTAGATCAATTGCCATGCATAGACAAGCTTCCAGAATTGAAAGGTATGTCTTGTCCAGAGCTTATTCTTTATTTCTGATCTGCTCTGTTGACTCACTGCTGTAGACTAATGGTTTGAGGAGTTGCAATGAAAAGCAATTAAATTAAGATGAAGGAAATACTAGTAAAAAGAATTCCAATAACTTTTGCTAAGAAGTTTATTAGAAAGAGGAAATATCTTGTCTGCTTGCCTTTAGCTATCATATCACTAAATGTGGTTGCTATAATTTCCATTATGGTTTCTATTTCAGTCTTTATTGTAGTGAACTTTTTCCTGATGGTTTGAATGCATAAATAAAATTATCAGATAATTTTTGTTATAGAGGTTTGTTTTTTCATTAGGTTTCACACTTCTATAACTTTTTCAATGGAACCAGTGGAGAATTCTTATTTTACTTTCTAACAATTCTGGAGAAATAAATAACTGTCAAGTAGTAGCGATGTGCAACATTTTTTTTTTTCTAATAGGTATTGTAGTCATATATTTGTTAATCATTTGGCACCGGGATATTTTTGTACAAACATCTTTTTATAGCTTAGAGTCCAAGGGCAATAACAGTCTTAGTGGCAAAATATCTAATCAGCTACTCCAGGACAATCATTATTTTCACTGCCTTCATCGCCATCTATGAATTGTCTTATATCACTATCGGATTCATTGCCAGAAGACCCAGGACAAAGAAATTGCTCATGAGATGTCTTGTCAGCTGCTCCAGGAATAAAGAAATCTTTTTGCAATATCTCATCAGATATATAATCAAGTGGTTAATTTGATGCCATTTGCAAACAAGCAAGCCAATAGTAATATATTTTTTGAAAAGGTTAAATTAAGTAAAATAATCTTGTTTTAACTCAGCAATCAAACATTTAACATATTTTATAAAATTGTTACAATTATAAAAATAACAATTATTCCTAATTATTTTGCATATGCAAATATTCTGATGATTCAACACATTCTTTATTATAACATCAGGACTGGTTCTTTTTGGAAATTGAATTAACAAAAAAAAAATGGCTAGCATATCATTCATAATCCATAGCACAATGGTAAATTTATTTAGCTCAAATCCAGTAGATATTTTAAAAATTAATATCAATTTAGTAATTTAATACTATTTTTAAATTAATCTTTATTTGTTCAGAGCTTTTAAGTGAAGTAAATTATTTGTAAACTTAATGGAGTATGTGAAAAAATGGAAAAGTAGAATAAGAAAATAAATTCAATAAAAATAATGCAGAACATACTGTCTCTTAGGTTGACATAATTATGAAAAGTGACAAAATAAATTATATTAAATATTATATTAGAGCCTTTTGAATAGCTTAGTCAACCATTATTAAAATTCAAGATAATATTAAGAACCAGCTTTTTCAACCAAATGTTAAATAGTCATTGAGTTGCCATAAAAGCCTATTGAAATTCTACAAAATTCATAAAAGTAAACAAAAAAAAAATAAAACAACTTTTTACAAACATTTCATTTCGACCAAGAAATCAAAAAACTTACTGCTTTTGTCTGAGAGTTTTTGTTTAGATGTGTCCTTTGATGGTGTGTCCCTCGATTCTTTAAATGTCTTTGTTATGGGATATGTAGATGTATTCTCTCGTCTCCCTCTATTTGAAAAACGTCCCCGTCCAAAATCATTTTGATGACCAGAATTTTGAGGTCTTTGAAAGTTGGGTTTCTGTCTTCTGAACTCAGAAAAATGAGAATTGAAATTCATTCCTCCTCTTCTCCCTCTAAAAGATACACAAACAAACAAATCATTAAGACAAATATTCACAATAGAGTTTTTAACAAACTGCAATGAGACAAGACCAACCTGATTTTCACTGAGAAATATACAAGTTTTCTATAAAAGTAAAAAAATGTTGGATATGAATACCGGAGTCAAAAAGTGTTACCAGTAAAATGGTTCTGATGGTAGTGGCTTACCATTAAAGTGATTTAACATAACTTTTGTTAAATCAAGAAGATATCATGGTAAAAAAAATAAAAATAGGATGCAGGGTAGGTAAAGCTGCCAAAAACCTGAGGTTTTGATGTAAAGATGCAGAAAGGGATGATGGCTATACAGCGGAAGACCCACATTACATAAATATAACATTAAATATCCAGACTTTAATTGGAAAGACAGGTTACCAAGGATAAGGCAAACTTAATATTTTAAATAATTAACAAGATTATCTTCCAATTTGAAAGAAATTAAAAATTCAGATTAATATAATAGTCTTCAAATTTCAAAGTCATTATTAATTTTAGATTCATCTTATTTCTGTTGCTTCTTATCACAATTCGTATGCAATTGTTATGGTTAGACAGGCTCCCAAGGATAAGGGTTGAGAGTTCAAGTCTCGCAGAAAGCTTATTCTTTATTTCTGATCCATGTTTGCTTAACAGTCATAGAATAATCACCTGAGAGTTGTGATAAAAAGCAATAGAAATAAAATGATGAAAAGACTAGTCAAAAATTATAAAAAGTTCTGTGTGATATATTAAAATGGTGTTTTTGTTAAAAAAAAACAAAAAAAAAAAACAAGAATTTTTAAAAAAGCATTAGGGTGAAAAAAAAATTAAAAAATGTTAAAGCCTATAACTTGAATGATTACATTAAAACATTACAATTTGCTTTTGTCAAAGTTGACTTTACTTTCCTATATAACAAGAACAATCCTCACCAAGATTTGGGGTGTAAACCGATATGTAAAATCCCCATCCCCTACCAAGATTTGAACTCGCAATCAGCCTGGTGTGTTACCACCTGCACTAAACTGACAAGTCTTGCATACCATCAAAGTTTATAGAAGAATTACACAAGGAAGTAGAAGCAAGAACAGAGTTTGACTCTGGAGCAGTCAGGCTTGTATCTACCTGGAGTTTCAACCAATAACTGATACTATGTACCGTATTTGATGGCACATAAGACCCCTCTTATTTCGGCCGGGAATATTAAAAAAACGCATTTCCCCGAATTCCTCTCATTTATCACCTGGTTTTTGTTTTTAACACCTCAAATTCTGGCTAATGTGGGGCTGGACAACAAAGGTTACATTTACCTTTTGAGCCATTTTTGGGGAAAGAAAAAAAAAGGGGGGGGATCTTATATGCTGTCAAATACAGCAAGTACATTTACGGATCCCTTAATGTTTAAAAAAAAAGTCAGTTGAGGTAGTAATGCGCCTCTTGATTTGCCGGTGAATAACATCATCAGCAAATCCTAAACTGACAAGCATCAATAGGATATGGAGAGTTAGTAACCGCATATGTGTACCGGTAGATGGCATCACAAGAGCTGAAGTGCATTGTTGTCTTCTGTTGATGACAACGCGGGACTCCAATAACTAACTAACATTTAAAAACTGAAAGGATGCAGTGATGATCAATAACAGAGCTGGTATTAAATGCACAAGAGATTTTCAAATTTCCAAAATATACATCACTTACCTTCCATCTCTGAAAGATGGCGTATCTCTGAAAAATTGCGTATCTCCGTCTGACAAGGACAAAAACATTGAGTGATTGCCAGACACTGTGAATTCAGAATCATTGTTATTCTTCTGATCCACCTCTTCTGATTTATTCTCTTCTTCTGCTACAGATGTTTCTTGACCATTGAAAAAAAAAATTTCACTTTCTTTTTTTTGGTTATCGCCACAGCCAAATAATTTCTCCATTGCATCTTCTGTTGCTGGGGCTTTGTTAATTAGAATATCATCATCAAAATTATCCAGGTTTATCTTTTTCACAACCATTGCAACGTTTACTGAAGCGTTTTTAGTTTGCTGTTTCCCAACAGACAAGTCTTTTTTAGAATTATTTAATTTATTAACTGTTTTGTTTGTTTTGGGGGAATTAGGTTTTTGTTTTGATTTCTGAATTTCCTTGGTCAAATATTTTGGGTCTGTTTCAGAACAAATATCTGATTCTGATTTTTCTCGATTAGCATGAAGCTCAGAGTCAATTGGTTGGAGATCAAGATCTCTGCAAACAAGTTCTTCATTTTTATTTGGAATCATTCCTTTTTGGTTCTGTGAAGATTCTGCATCAGGCACACGAGAAATGGTGATGTCTGATTCTGTGTTTGTATTATCCCCCTTTCCATGAAGAAAAGTCGACACCATTGCCTGTTTGGCCTTTATATTAGTTTTTGTCTCTTCTTTTTCTGCCTTAGTTTTTTTGTTCTTTTTCTTTTTTTTGATATTGCGACCTGAACTCTGTGTCTGTACAAAAGCTGCCAAAGATTTCCAATCAGAATGTTCAGCACGGAATTTCTTCACTATCTCCTGCAGCAGCTTCTCATCAGAAAAACGAGCCAGTGCACGGGCCTCTGTCGACTGGAACCCCTAAAAAGGACAGAAAACACATATGCAATAACAGGGGAAAACTAGAAAGCACTCAGAGCCCATACCTCTGCCAACGCCATTGTCACTAAAAACTGAACAATCAGGTTAACAATCCCAGACTATGCCGTGGTAAAAGCTTGTAATAATTATTCAGAGATATATCATCAATTATTTGAACAACAACTATAATGCAGTTTATATCATATTTATTTATGATGACATCACCATGAAGGCATGAATCCACTTCTCCCCCCACTATGAGTAAATAGCAGGGAATTTAGAGCCCTTAAGCCATCAAAGAGAAGGTTACTCAGACAGAAAAAAAAGACAGCTTGGCAGTCACCATCGCTAGACCCAAGTCCTTGCTTCTTCTGTGTTTGGTAGGATTTGAAAGGAAATTCTGGCAAAGTAGGATGACTTAACTGTCATGGATTGCATCATAAGGACTGATTTAACTAATCACCACTAAAGCTAACATTTTTTTAACTTTTGTACTAAGCTGGCATGACAATGACAGTTTGAGTTTTTAGTAAAAAATGATTATTTTATTTTATTATTAAATCAAGTATTATAAACTATTTTTATTAATTTTTGACTACTATTTACATTCATCCTAATTTTTAGTTTGTTTAATCACAATTTCACTAAGGCTGTGTCCTGCAGTGTTATTGTTTTGGTTTTAGTAAAAAACATGATCAATTATTTTATTATTTTATTTTTTTTAGACAAAGTATTGTAAACCATATTTATTAATTTTTAACTATTTACCTTCATCTTAACTTTCAGTTGTTTTTTAATTACAATTCAACTTTGTTTTAGTAAAAAAGCTATTATTGTTTGTTCATTGTAAACCATTTTACACAGTGATTTTTTTTAAAGAATTACTAAAAATTAAGATGAGGATAAATAGCAGTCAAACATTAATAAAAATGGTTTACAATACTTGATTTAATAAAAAAATAAAATAATGTTTTTTTTACTAAAACTCAAACAATCATTACCGTGCCAGCTTAGTACGAAAGTAAAAAAAAAAAAAAAGAAAAGTTAGCTTCTTCAGTGGTGATTGGTCAAATCAGTCCTCATGATGCAATCTATTTTAAGGTTAAGTGGATGACTTCTTTGCTGAAATTCTTTATTATGAATCTAGACAAAATGTTACTGTACAAAGTTACATTGAGCAATTGGCTTCTTTGAGTGACGCATTGGAAGAGAAAAGATCTTTTTCAAGGCAAAGTAGCTGGCAGATAATTTTGCTACACTTATCTTGAAAACAAACAATCAAGGAGCTGGGATGGGAAGTTCTTTCACATATTCTCCAAACCTGCCACCTTCAGACTATCTCGTTTCACTCTCTTGTCTAGTCAGTAGCTCAAACAGAAATTCAATGAATAAGTTTTTTTATGATGGAATACACAATTTACCTGGAAGATGGCAAAAGGACATAGAAAGCCAGGGAAATATTTTGGTGGCTGAATATTGAGGTTATGAATTTATATGAATGAAAGACTTAGTAAAACAAAAAAAAGGAAATGCTGGAAGTCTTTTGCATCAACCTAATAACACAGAATAAATTTCATAATTCATTTCAGTATATCTAATAAAAGAGCAGATACAAAGGGAACTAAACTTTTACAGTTACACTAAAAAAAACACCTGAGATTGAAAAGCAACTGCAGTCTTTATTGTGCTAGTACATTGTACTTACCTTGTTATTAAGCTCCCCAAATGTACAGGTATTACCCAACACAAATCTTGATACTGTGTCAGGTTTTAAAGCCTACAAGAGAAAAAAAAAACATTTATTGATTCTACAAATAGTAAATTTATACAATTTATATACCTAATCATATATTTTTAGTTTTTGAATGCAATATAATGCCTACAAAATTAATCCATGAGTGATTAATTAGGTAAAGTTAAAAAAAACTATAATTATACTAGCATAGTACCCATCAACGTATAGATAAATTATACCAATATATATTTTAGTATAAATGCAAACCAAAAATTGCATACCTCAAACAAAATTTATTTTTCTGCTAATTTTCCACAACTCGGGTAAAAAACAAATCTCTTGATTTTATGATTAAAAACATCAGTTTTATTGATGAAAAATCAGAGATGCCCATATAGGTGCTACTACTAAGACAGTAGTAGTAGTAATGTAGACGTGAACACACAGATGCAGTAGCTGTTTGCTTTAGCATATGCAAATACACAGATACAAGCTATGTTTTACCACCTTCCTCTCTTTCTGTTTACTTTAGTGCAGTGGTTCCCAACCGGGGGGGGGGGGGGATTCCAAGAGGGGAATAAGGCTCTTAGGTAAAAATAAAAGTCCAGGGTTTTCTGCACTCTGATCTATCAAGTCGAAGGCTCGAAATAAGCTGAGAATGATTTAAGATGTGCTCTCTCACTAATAGACCCACAAATCGAAGAATCAGTAGCAAAAAAAACAAGAGCAGAGATGACATTGATGTGTATTTCAGTTATGATAGCACTATTCCTATTTTTTTGCAACAAATTTGCATTTCAAATGATGTGTTCTAATTATTTTCACTTGCTTTCTTTGAGTAACAAATACACAGCAGCAGCTCTACAATTATAAAAATTAAACTAATCCTTAGTATGAAACTGTCTAATTATATATAAAATGAAGTTATTTGATATTATTCTTTGTTTCAACTTAATAAATGGAAGGCGTGAGAATACTAGTAATCTTATTGACAAAAGTGTGGAATGACTCGAAAAGGTTGGGAACCACTGCTTTAGTGTGACAGAAACAAACAAAAAACCCAACAGACAAAAAAGTGACAAAGGCTTTTATATAATAAGATTGAAAAAAAAAGCTGATTGAAAAAAAAGCTGACGCATAAATAAGCAAATAAATTACTACTTATACAAACTTGATTGTTTTATGCCAAATGACTCACTATTTTAAGAACTTAGCATTAAAATTATAGTAATAGATTCAACAGCATGGCTTGACGACAGAAGGTCATGGTTGTATACATGGTTGAAGGAGAGCAGAACCACATAATCAGGTCACATTATTTATGCATATGTATGATTATGCGGTTTTAACCATGAAAACATTATTAAAGAAACCAGCTAGCTACAGGGGCAGACAGTGAGTGAGGGGCAATGTAAGCAGAACCAGCTGCAGCAGAGGATGAGTGTTAAAACATTCCTGTCACCCTTCCGTGCAGTCGGAGATGATCAGAGGAAATACGTTCCTTTTCTAATGAAGAAACTTCATCCCTGGTCCAACCTCTCATTCTCTCTTCAACCAACATTTCTAATAAAGCGAGAACTCAACGACCAAAAATTAAATATGTCTGAGTTGTATTTTGACAGTCCTACCACTAGACAAAGATCACTGGCCTACGAAGAATGAAGTATTTTATCACATTGGTGTTGTTTCAAAAACCTTTTTTATTACAATTAGTACTGGGAATGACAGCATAACTTTTATTTATTACATTGTGTTTGGTTAATGGGCATTGTCTTCTGTTCAATTTAAAGCAATAACAATCAGAACTATATATGGATTTATTACAGAGGTAACCGTTTATTGTTATCACTTTGGAACAATAACCGATTGATAATATTAAGCAAAGGATATGAAAATTGGAGTTATTAAATCCATCATTATAACCAACTTTACGTTATAAAAAATTAATATGAAATTTATTTTTTTAATTTAAAAAATGTTTTAATTCATTTTAAATTAAGTGTCTGGGTCTGACTGATCTTGATGACTAACTGTTTGATAACATAATCAGTGATAATAATAAACAGCTCCCTCTGTATAAGGATTTATTATATAAAAGTTCAGATAGGATACACTCCAAAAATCATTTGAGAAAAAGAGGGTATACTGATTTTGTTGACATTTGCCATATGGATGAGAGCGCGTGTCAAAGAGCAATGGTTAGTTCAAAGACCATTGCTAGTAGCGGGGCAAGTTCAGTTTTGTGATGGGATGTCCCACTATTGTCATCTTGTGCCAGACTGAGCTAATCTTGATAGATATCCACTGAGCATACAGATATATGCTCACCCCCAACATTTTGAATATCTTGAGAACTGGTTGCATGGCGTCAATGTAACTTAGCAACCAATCAGAGAAGACCTTACTGCACAAGTGGGAACAGACACTCTCCCATGGGTTACTCAGTCAGTAGTGAGACACCATTGAGTGAGTTTATGTACTGTGACTGTTGCATTCACAATGACCGAGCCTACCCATTCTTCACGTCTCGTGCAGGATTTTTTGCCAAAACATCACCTAGGTCTTTCAGACTCCCTACAGTCCAGATTTGGCTCCCTGAAATCTCTGGCTTTTTCCAAAGAGATTTCAGACCATGGATGAGATTAAGGACAACGTTACAAAACGGCTGATGCCCATCCCAAAAGTGGACGTTGCAGACTGTTTTGAAAAGTGGAGGATGTGCTGGGATAAGTGAGAGAGGTACCAAAAGGCGTACTTAGAATTGAATTAAGGCACTAGGTAGGCCATTTTTTCGTTAATATTAAATGGCTGGATACTTTCTGGACAGACCTCATACAGCTATTTCAAAATGTCAACATAATAAAAATACAAAGAAACAAATAACAAGAACTTACCTTGATTACTTTCATTTCATCAACTAGGTTTGCATGTTTTCTTTTATTCTTTTCCACATTCACTGGTTTTCCATCACTAAAATTCATTTAAATAAAAAATTATACAAAAGCTTAGCAACTATTGTCAGATTTTGCTTTAATCACCTAAATATCTCAGTCCTAAAATTAATCATTTTTAGGTTTCTTCTTTGTTACCTGTATGCCATACATTGCACCTACATTGATATAAATTGTCAACCCTAAAACACACAAAAAGCAGGACGGAAGCAAAATGGAGGAACAAGGCACAATGAGTGGTGTACAGATAACGAAAAATGGCACAATGAGTGGTGTACAGATAACGAAAAATGGTACTTTTTCGTTTTCTTTCAAGAAAATTCATGATTATCTTAAATTAAAATGTTTGCATTTGTAGAGAAAAAAAATACTTCATAATTGTGGCAAAATGGGATAAGTTTTTGACCTTTGGGAGAGGGGCAGATTTCTGGTAAAAACACAGGTCTCTCTTTAGTATGCACTAGAAAGGATAGACTACCACTGAGACACACATACCATGCATCTGTTCAAATGTCATCAATACCAGTTTTAAATATAACTGCAGTCATTTTGTTTTTACTCTGCCATAAGTTATTTTTCATACTTTTTATTTCATCCAAATGTAAATAGAAATTTTATTTTTAATTTTATGACTACTTTTTACCTTCATTTTAATTTATTGCATAGGCATACATGATGCACCCTCCATAAAGGGTGTGGGTTCAAATCCCACCTATAGCTTATTCTTTATTTTCAGATCGATGCTGTTTGCTCACTGCCAAAGGGTAATCTGTCTGAGCAAAAAGTTGCAATAAAAAGCAACTAATAAAGATGAAGATAAAAAATACTCATAAAATTAAAAATTAAAATAAGGATTCATAATATTTCATCTAATAAATGAAAAAATGTAGAAATTTATACTCATTGAAAAATGAAGGGTAATATATTTATGATTTCATTCGTTATCTTGTAACTAGCACTTACTGATTAATTTTCTTTCTCCTTTTAAGCTTCTGGGCTCCTATGAAGTTAAATTCTTGTTCAAATTTTATCTTCTTTTAAAAAGGTTTAAAACATTTATAAAAAGGGACCATGTCAATTTTGTAACTCCAAAATATTTAATATTTTAAATTCCCTAATTAAATAAAAAAAATTTGCTTACAAGCAAAAAGCAACAATAAAATGAAAACAGTAAAAAACTACTTACATTTTACATTTCAATTCTTTAATGTGACGAATTAGTTTTGTAAGAATTCGTACTTTGGACTTCTTTACAGTAGAACGCATAGAGATGATCTAAAAAAAAAAAAAAATGAAAAAAATCACATTTTCTTACATTAATTCACTTACTGAAAACATTAATCTTAAAGCAAATAAAAATGTTGATTAGTAAAAAAGAACTCAATTGAAAATTCATGCTTAATCAAGGTTTTCTTACAAATGAATATCAGCAACCTAGGATTGAAGAACAAAGTAATTTTCAAACGATCAACATATTAAAAAAGAAACAGTTGTTTAATGTTTATTTATTTTCACAATTGTTTTAGTTTGGAGTTGCAGCAAGTACGCTTGTTTGATGAATATCTTCAGCTAAACATAAAAACTAAAAGTCAATATTTCGTTTTATGTTGGTAAAGTCAAAAAGGTAAGATAACTCATCCTTGTTCTTTAATAAAAATAATGCCACATGTAACATTTGAGTAAAGAACATTTTATTTTAGTGCGAAAAAAAGTATACAATTTGTATATACAATCATATTTACACAATGTCTCAGGGCCTTAAACCTTTTGCGGTGGTGTAATAAACATAATTCTTCTTAAAATCATTTACATGTTGATAGCACTATATATTCTGGTAATCTATTCCAAAGTTCCACCACTCTATTGCTAAAAAAGAATTTTCTGATATTCAATCTACTCCTATTTGCTTCTACCGTATATGTGTGGCCTCTCAGTCCCTTGTACTCCCTTTGACCAAAGCTGCAGTTATTTGCCATCTGCTGCAGTTATTTGCTTTCACATTTTTTTTATTTACACAATGAATGACTAGAAACCGGATTCCTTCACTTGTTCAAAGATTAAAACTATTACAAAAGAAAAGCAATGAAAACAAACTAAAAATTTTAAAACGCCAACACACACACAAAATCAATCAAGATGCTCACACAAATTTTTCATGGGATTAACTAGCATTTTGGACAGTATTTTTTGTTTTATTCCTTGATGCAAGACTTTTCAAATCTAAAGGAGATGAGTCGGACCTTTTTTCTTATAATTATTTTTGTTTTACAAATTCTTAGTTTTATTGGTCACAAATGTTGGATTATATTTCCTTTTTTTAATTAAGGAAAAAAATGTGTTATTAGAATGGGAGGCTAGTTAAATAAATCTAAGGGAGGTATTCAGTATTTGGAAAGATTCACGTGGCTGCCAATGCTTTTTTTTTCTTAAATTTATTGTAAAAATTTAAAGTCTCTGTGTTGTGGGCGAAATATGCTTAACTATCACGTTACACCGTGTGTGTTTTTTAAAGTGTAAACATAAGTTTTCGAACCGAGTTTATATTGTTTAGGCAAATAATTTTAGATGAACATTTTCTACAATGTTTCTTCTTATTAATAATGTAAAGATTATTACAATAAAATTGACATGGTTAGTAGTTTGGGGTATTTTTATCGAAAAATGTTGCTTTGCTGTCAGGTCTTTTGGCGTTATTGTTCGTCTGCTCGAAACTTCCGGGAGGGGGGGGTAATAAAACGAATGAAAAATCGATAAAATCACTAAAGCGTACCAAAATTTATAATTCAAAATAAACTGACTGTCCTATACTGAAAAACTGCACTCGAAATAATGAAAAAAATCGACGAAGAAAGAAAAAAAGCGTGATTCTTTCTATGGATTTTTAATACACTCTGGAACCGGAAGTCTGCTGATGACGTCAGATTTTGCCACTTTATTTGAATAAAGATTTGCATTTTTGTTTTTATTCTAATTTCTGTAGAATTGGATTCTAAAGTTTGAAGTTAAGCTGTAGAAAATGTGACTAAATAATGATGTTTTTTTGCATGATCTGTGACTTTAAAATTGTCAATTAAAAAAAAAAGATAAAACCTAGGAGTGCCTTCGCACCGTAAAGTATTTTAAAAAGGTGCGTTAACTTAACAAATAACAACTTCAACACTATATTCTCCCAATTCGGACACGTATGAACGTCAATTATGTATTTCCTGGTTTTAATAACACACCAACACCTACAATATTGGATACAAACTAACCATTAAAAAGCTACGTTGCTTTTTCCTGAGAGAAGTGATTTATGTTGATCAAAACTTCTGCGGATGGTGGCTTTGGTTCTATCCAACATTATTATAAAAAGAATATGCGAAGTGAAATAATAATCTTGATAAGTACTTTCACAAGTATAGACTTTCCCATTGACAATATTTGTTCATTAAAAAGTGAATAAAACCCGAACTCCAGAACATTAACGATACAAACACGTGGGTAACTTACCTTGTTATTTAAAGTAACTTTATCAACAGATGAAGCCTCCCCAAATTGACTCTCGACATTATCTGGTGGCTTATCATTTACAGGCTTTACTGTTTCTTTCACTGGATCCTTTTCGGAAGCCATGACGAGGAAAATATAATCTCAAAAGTTACCAAAGTCAATTCGAGATACGACAGGTGGTAGCCATTTTGTAAACTACGAAAATGAAGTCTTTGACTAATACAATAAAATATTTTCTTAATTTAATTAAAATCTTGCTAAATCCATATAACTATTTACAAAAATGATAAAAATAAATTATTATATTGGTTTGTGTAGTAAATTATGACTGAAAACTATTTTTATTTGTTTTAGTTTCGTATTTGATAAAAATATCAGATATTATTTATTTTGAATTTAAGCAATTAATTCAGCAACATTGACGTTTCCATATAACTATATCATTTTCAAAAAGCTTATTTTATCCAAGTTGTTTTATATGACGAATCTTATCGGGTATGAGTTAGTTTTTTTCTGCCAATTATTTGAAATCCCTTTTATACCTTTTTTAAAATGCAAGAGTCTTCGCAAGGGAAGTAACTCTCGATTACTCAGTTGAATCATCAAAATGGCTGCTACGATTGACATTCTCGAAAAACGTGTAGAAGACCTGGAAAATTTGGTTTTCGGATCTTCTGATAAAGATGTGGAATATCCTAAGGTATGCGATGTCTACATTTTAGTATAGTTCTTTTGTTTGCCTGCAACCTTTCAGTTTATAACCCCTAAATGATGACTTTCTTTTGGATGCTTTTAATTTTTGTTTACATGATGTGAGATCTGTCTAAAAAAAGAATAATTGCTTAGTTTTTAAAATAAATGTTCACTATAAAACAGGTATTTTCATAGCATATTTTGTTATTATGAAGTTGAACAGTCATGATGTTCCAAGAGTTGAGAACCCAATTGCTAAAATTCCTTTGATCGATAGTCAAAAAAAAAGTTCGTAGATTTGGACTTGTCCAGTGTTTAAGTTTATTACAAAAAACAAAGTAGTTTTTCAGGTTAGAAAATAACCACTTAAACTCTCAGTCCACAAAAAACTATCAAAATGAGATTGAATTGAAAAAATACTTTGTTACGTTTAATACAGATTTTCGTTTCTTTTCGGTCACATTGGAAATTGCTAGAAGCCCAATCCCCTTTGTTCAGTTTAATGTTATGATTATTCTATGTGATGTTTTGTTCCTTTTTAAACAACAGTTACCAGCAACAATTCTTTAGAGTTTGAAAAGTAGAGTGTGTAAGCTGACCATAAGATGCTGATAATTAAAATCATGTCAAAAAAGTTAATTTCATATTTAGTGTAATTTTTAGTGATTTAGAAAGAATTCCCGATTTTGTTATTAATGACAGCCACATTTTAACTTAAATCTATCCATTGGGAAGGAAAGTATTGTTCGATCTGTGCTTCTCAAATAAATGAATGAATAAGCAAGATTAGTCCTAAAAATGACTAGATCGTCTGACATTACGTACTGACTGGAAATTATACAGGATTGTCATTGAAAGAAAAAAAAACACCAACATCTAGTTATGTGTTGAATTTCCTGGAACGTATTTTGAAGAATGTAATCTAATGAACTCTAGCTAGAATAACTTGATTATTATTGCCATTAAATTGTTTTGATTCAACAAAACAAAAAACAATGAAACGAGAATGGATGTACAATTGTACATAGATGTCATTTTTTTATGATTTTTAGTTGATGATTTCTTAAATCTTGATTTCTACTAAATAAAAACTGAAGCTCTATAATTATTTCAAAAACAAATTTAACCTCTGTGTTTTTGAGGAAATAATAAAAGTTACTCTCATTTTTTATGGTGTTTTGGAACATCTCGAGTTTATTGTCAGCATAGTTCCTTCTAAGCAACCAGTGCACAAAAGAAATTAATGTGTGCACAATAGATTTCAATTCCTGTAGATAGCTTACTGAGTTTTGTCACAGGAAAATAATTTGCACAACATAAAACCTTTGTAGCCGCTACAAAAAAATTAGAGGGAACATTAATTGGCAGGGATGGACATTGGATTTGACACAGCTCAGCTTTATGTATTATAACTTAGCATAGATTGAATAAAATATACTGGTTAAAATGCTAAAAGCAACAGAGGAAAATATTCAGGTATAATAGTCACTTATGCCAAAAACATTTGCTAAAAGAAAATAGATATTGTTGGATTGTTGAAAAATTGTGATTTCAAACCTGAGGTATGAGATATACTTGGAATAGTTCTTTCAGAGACTAGATGATTTTATAACTAGCCAGCTTGTTCTCAGTATTCCCACAGACTTAAATTCTAATATATTTTCACAAGTAAATTCATTAATACTTTATTTTATTTCTGGTATTTTAAGAAATTTATTTAAATATGTCTTTCATTGCAACTAACTGCCTCCATTTATATTTTTACTGTTGTGTAACAGATTCTGATTCATGAGTTTTTGCTAAAATTATCTTTTTAATTAAATAAGATATATTGAGTCTTTATGAAATACTGTCAATCAACAACTACCTTGTGATCCTTTTCTTTTCAGGAATATCACCTACTATCTTATATATAATAAAACTGAATATATTTAAGTGTGAAAAGTTGTTAATGCCTGCTTTATATTCTTTTTCTCTGTGCAAATAATGTATCTGTACTGAAAGAATTTGTTTTTGACATTAAGTGTTTTTTTAAGTAAAATCTGTTTTATTTATATTAAAAGTGTTTCAAGGCAAAGAACTCTTTATATGTATGACAGATTGACTCAAAATTCTTAAATGTTCGGCACAATAACGTTTTCGAGGACCCAAATTTGATCCATCTGGAAGATTCATTTTTCAGTCTTCACCGGTTGTTATTTATTTAATTACATAATCCTTGTTGTGATTCAAATTATTTACTATTTCTTCACAATATTCTTTTAATATGTAGTTGAATTTTATTTATTTACTTTTTGTAATGTTCTTTACTTCAATGTTTGACCTTTGTCTTACGAAACCTCAATGTTTATGTCTCATGTTCCCTGTTCATCATGTTTCAGTTGTTTACACCAGACATTTCCCCAGTGTTTGTAAGTACATTTGTATAAAAGTGCATTTGTTGCTGCAGTCTGAGAACAGTGATGTGATCACTGGGAGATTGACGATTCATATTAAGTAATACCAAAGTAATATTTCCTCTCTAGTTATTCCAGGTTATACACTTGTCTCTGTTGGATTTTTTATGGTAAATTTTTCATTATTCTCCAATCATTAGATGACATGACATGGTTTACAGTTAAGAACCCATTCCAGCCACAGTAAATGAATGTATTGCTTATAAAGTACAAGGAGACTAGCATAGTACCTGTCAAAAATGACTGGTTTATTTACATAAGGATAAATTATATATATTTTAGTTCAAATGTATTGATTGCAAACAAACGCATATCTCAAACAAATTTTTTTTTTTCAGTTGAGTTTCTACAATTATTTATATTTTCTGTTTTTTAAAAATATTTTTAAAACAATAGGGCAACAGGACTGGCTAAAAAACGAAACCAACACACCATCATCAGCAGTAGTAGTAGTGATATTACCTGCAGCAGTTGCTTGCCTACTTCCAGTGAACACATAGACAAAAGAACATTGCTTTACCTGCAGCCCATTTTGTGTCTGTGTGTTCACAGTACTCTTTCAGTTTGCTCTAGCATGACCAAAAATCAACAAAGAAAGCGACAAGGCCTTTTATATTAAGATTATATATAGGTACAAGTTAGCTAGATGCTACTAATCATTATATAAATTTATTCATGGGTATGTATGTTGGTGCTTTTGTGCATCTATGGAAGTTGAGTTCAGTGTCTCTTATATTAACACGTTTACTGCCACAACACACATGCGCGTCTTGTGGCATTATGTAAGGGTTTAAATATCCAAGGTACCAGTGAACTTGTTAAAATAATATAGGCAATATATAAAGTTGAACACCTTTTTCCATGTACATTATTTTGCTGCTCTTTGAAAACTGTGTACTAAACAGTTGGTACAGGCACTGCAGATAAATTAAAGTTTTACACCATTTGCTAGCTACTTGACAAGAATCTAAATAAGGACCTAATAGTTTTATAAAGAACTTCTACAGTTTACTAGAAAAAATAAGAGGCAGCATACTTGAGAAAAATTAAAAATAATTTTGGCTACTGTTTCTTCATCTTTATTCTGACCATCTGTTACCCAAATCTGTAAATTTACTTATTTTATTTGAGATAAATGTTGCATTCATGCATGGGTACTTATCACGTCCAGTGGGAGTAACTCATTTAGCAACTCTACCCTCTGAGTGCCCACACACTAATGCAACATGGTGTCAGAAGTGGGATGGCTGTTACATCCGCACCAGGGTCAATTTCAAATTTTATTTTCCTGCCATCCAACATCAAGTTCACTGTCCACGGGTCTCCGCCTGCTGCCACAGAGCTCAGGAATAATGTGTTAGTCTTTCTGTACTTTATGTACTGTCTTGGATGATCTACACACTTGCTTGAAATGTCCTTTTTTTACACAAGTCTAGCATACTTTATCCTTGGCAGGGATCTGCGATTTTGGTGAGGGAGGGGGGGGCTGCATCCACATTTGCTTATGGAGCCCCTGCTCTCAGGGTTGGATTGCTGTTGTCTGACTGCCGCGGTCTGCTTTGCCATCTCAATGGCTCTCTCCAGTGTGAGATCCTTATCCATCTGCATATGTTCTGACAAATAAATATCATCCAATCCAACCATGCCTTGTCCCCAATTCCATAGGAACTAGGTGGTGTTGATTTCTCCGCATAGTCCCTCTGGGCACATCTATTATGTAGGATTGTGGCGCTGAATGTTTGTCCACCACAGTCCCCGTGATTCTAGCATCAGTCACCCAGGTACGGATCTGTGGCTTTTCGTAAAAGATTCTTTAGCATCTGTACCACTCGTTTGGCTTCTCCATTTCCTTTTGGGTACCTTGGGCTGCCGGTTGTATGTCAAAATCCATACTTTTTTACGAAGACCGCAAACGTACTACTCGAGAATTGCAGCTGACACCATGGCTCATTAACATGTGGGTACTTCCATTGGCTTTTTTTTTTCTTCTTCTTCAGACAGGATCCCATTCTTGACACCATGTCGCATTCGTGCATGGGTACTTATCACGTCCAGTAGGAGTTACCTATTGAGTAGAGATGCTAAATGAGTTACTCCCACTGGATGTGAAAAATATCCATGCACGAATGTGACAATAAAGTTTCAAGATATCTAATGCTATTATATCTACAGTATCGCCCATAAATAAGTACACTCCTACCTTTCTAGTCAAACATTACACAATCAAAACTGATATTATCAGGTATTATTTATGATCAAACTTTACAGCATTGAAACTCTGTTGCCAAAAATATGAATATGTTGCTGTCCAAAGATGAGTACACCACTACGAAAAAATATATTTGGCAACAGAGTTTCAATGCTGTAGAGTTTGGTCATAAATAATACCTGATAATATTGTTTTGATTGTGTAATGTTCCACTACAAATAACAAACTCCTGTTATGTTTGGTTTAGAAGACAATTAACTTTCTATTAAAAAGTGGTAGTGGTGTACTTATTCATGGACGATACTGTATATCTTACATTGTTGGGGCTATTGGTTGCAATTTGTATACATGATTGAAGTACATCTCAATATTGTGGGAGAAGTATTGTCTGGAACAAAAATGTTGCAGTGTATTTCTGCCTTATGACTTGTAGGTAAGCCATAACCCAATTCTGATATCTTTTTTTAATTCCATCAATTTAAGAGATAATGGGCTGCATAATCTTTTTATTCACATGATTTTGAGCACACAAGCTTTAAAATATGTAAAATAATGGTAGCCTTTCAAACACACATGCACATATATTACTTCTTACATAGAAATATATAGGATACTTATTCATACATTATTATTTAGTAAAGATTATAAAAATTCACGTTCTTAATATGATTTACTGTAGCTAAAGACATTTGAAAGAAAAAAATATCCTTGATATGGGTTAGGTGATAGGTTTTGAACTGTAATCTATATCATGTCAATTTGAGAATACCTTGCTTAAATGTGATAAAAAGCAACAAACTTGAAAAGTTGACAGCAACAAATCCATCAGTTATTATTATTATTATTATTACTTATGATATAGATGTTGAAATTTGTTTACCATTCTTAATAGATATTCTCTTTCACTTAGATTTTCTCTTTGCTGTTACTAATCTTGTATTTAGATCAAATCAGTTTTGTAATTCTAAGAGTGGTGTCTTCTTTGCATCAGGAAATGGCTTGTAGCTGTACATATTTTGTTGTTGTTAATAATGAAACGCATTTTATTTTAATTAATGTATCTCTGACAAGATATGTATTTTCTAATTTTGCAACCAATAAATTTAATTTAAAATATTTTTTAAGAACAATTTTTGATTGCTAGCTGAATAAAATCTTGAAATAGCTGTTTCACTTCCTTCCCTATTTATTTCAAGTCCATTTCATAAGTTTGCTGCAACAAAGAACTCATTTTTCACCCATTCAAAACACAAATGTATCTTTAAGAAAATAGCAGAAAGTTAATCTCAGCTATTCTGATTCCAAGTGTGTTATTAATCTTAATAGATTCAAATGGGTTATCTCCTTAAATACTGTTTCCTTGTATATTATGTTTGTTTTGACAAATTATTTTCCTATTGCCCCTTGTGACATTTAGAAAGTGCCAGACACACGGTCATTATGATGGTTTAAAATTTGTACACCATCATGAAATACAGTTTTCTTACAAAAATGTTTATAAATCAATCTTTATTATTATTGGATGAAGTATTGTAAAACACCACTTTTTATTAAATTTAAATTTCTCTTTATTTCCAATTGTGCTGTTATTAGTTGCCATAAAAAAAGTGACCATTAATTAATTAATAAGTTGTATAAAAACAGCTAAAATTAGGAGGAAGGTAAAAAAACTAGTCAAATTTAATAAAATGAGGTGTAACAATGTTTATATTTCTTGTAAGAGTTTGTCTCTTATAATTATATTTCTTGTAAGAGTTTGTCTCTTATAATTATATTTCTTGTAAGAGTTTGTTTCTTATAATTATATTTCTTGTAAGAGTTTGTCTCTTATATAATTATATTTCTTGTAAGAGTTTAAGAGTAAGGAATATTTATATTTCCTAGTCAGCATTTTGACGAGCAGTTTTAGCTCCTTATTAAGTGCCTAGTGCTATAGAGACTCCACCCTGTAAAACCTACTTTCTACTGAAACTGCAAAAATGGGGCTCTATGTTCTGCAAGGAGTCTATCAAAAAGCAACAAACAACTGCTATGGAGATTTTCCTCTCCCAAAAGTGAGGTTTTTGGCATAAATAGCAAACATAAATGTTTTTGACATAGATATTTATCTTTTATCTGTGACAACAAAAAATTAAGTGGTTGTGCTTGAAAGTGGTTTTGGTCATTATGAAAGTCTCCTTAACCCTTTATGGGGCAAGTGACTCTATATGATCACCTGAGGACCCGTCAGCCACATGCAAATATTGTAGCCACAAACACAACATAATCTGCACCAATGTGGTCTGCAAGCTTTGCAAATTACACTTGCGCTTGAACAAAGACAGAAACTGTTTTGAGGCATACCACACCCCATTAAATTAGCCTGTTTTTGGCCTGCACAATAACATTTTAGAATCAAGCCTGAGAAAACATTTAAGAGACCACAAAGTTATAAATATAAAGTACTGCAGCAGATACTCTTTATAATAAATTCCTCTACAAAAGCTGAACAACAAAGATAAAACCAACAGGATAAAAAGAACCTAGTATTAACCCATTAAATTAGCCTGTTTTTGGCCCACCCAATAAAATTTTAAAATCAACCCTGAGGTGTTGTTTTTTTTGTCAATATCAATTTTTTGTATCTATTCATTATATTGAATGTTATTCTTTAATTCTATGTTTTATTTCGCTTTCTACTTTAATTTTTAATATTTTCTATTTTTGATCACGGCACCATATATGATCATTTCATAAACAAAAGAATTTCCAAAAACTTATAACTGAAAATATCTCGTAATTAGGTCTAGTTTAACATACAAAAAGATTGTTTTTATATCTAAAATATTTTTAGGTCTGCCCTATAAAAGGTTAAGGTAGTAAACTGCAACTTGAAAACATTTGAATTAATGTAAAAAGAATTGCTAATAAATAGTTTATTTAAAGATTACATGTATTGAATATCTTTTTATTTCTATTTGATAATAAGAAAACTATATATCAGTACTTCTGTTAAAATCAAATTAGTTATCTAAATGAATGGGTGAAGTCTTTGTGCTGCAAGTTTATTGAATTAGATCTGGCAGAATAAGAATATTGAATGTTAGAAAATATTTGTTGGTCCAGTCATTGATTATTTTAGTGTTAATATTTTTAGCTTATATTGTTTATATACATAAAACATTACACTGAAATACGGTTGTAAAGAAATCAATATTAGTTCTTGTTAAAACAGAAGGTAAAGATCTACTTTCGTTAACCAAGTCGGCAAAAAATAGAAACAATTTTTTTTCGCCAGTAATCTTTTGTGCTTATGATATGGTAAACAGGACCGTTACTTTCTGTCCATTGTATGGAAGTGAGGCTTTGAAGTATTACTTCTCTTGTGAGGCTTGCACAGAAAAATCGTCATTAAAATATCAAAGAAACATAGTTAACAACATTTACAAGTAACAACATGCTTCAAAGCCTCACTTCCATATAACGGACTGAAAGTAACGGCCCTGTTTGCCATACAGTTACATTGTAAATAGAAGCCCCCCTCACATGGTTGCCAGATTAGTTTTACAAAAATCAGACAAAATCTGTCAACCCTACTCCGAATTTGGACAGAAAAAATTGATGGCTAAAAATAGCTAGACTAGTATCAAAATGAAAATAAATAGCTAAATGCAGCTAGATCATTATCACAATAATTAAAATAAATAGCTAATAGTGGCTAAAAGTAGCTAGATTATCACAATATCCAAAACTGATATCTAAAAACAACAACAAATATCTAAATTTATCAAAGTTTGCAATGCTGAGTGGAGCCTTAAATCAGAGAATTTTGGATGTCCAATCTTTAAAATTTTTAATTGG
The DNA here is from genome assembly GCA_006491835.1 of Architeuthis dux. Taxonomy (NCBI): domain Eukaryota; kingdom Metazoa; phylum Mollusca; class Cephalopoda; order Oegopsida; family Architeuthidae; genus Architeuthis; species Architeuthis dux. Next base: position 5,800,421 of record VCCN01005310.1, on the reverse strand, counting down.
ACTTACAGGGCAGAAAACAGACACGATGTCCGAAATCGGATATATCTGGCAACCCTGCCCCCTCGTAAAACCTTGAAAAACATTTTTTCTAAAAACTAACAGCTTCTACAAAGATTGTTAGGGCCTAATGGATTAAAAGCAAAAAAAACTTTCTATTTTTTTTCGACTTGGTTAACAAAAGTAGCTCTTGATCAAAATTACTTTGGAACTCTTTAAGCTATAGAACTCCTTGCGCTTAATTGCTTAGTTGCTTCTGAGCATGTCCATATATGTTGAGATACCAGGTCCTTTGTTTACTTTCGAGTTCCTTGTATAAATGTATGATATAATATTTTCCAAGGATGTTAATGAAATCTATTCCTTATGTGTTTGACAGCAATCAATGATTTCTGCTCTCATTGCTATGCTTATAGCTACCATCTTCAGTGTTTATTTGCTTCTTGCAATGTTCTGCAAAATGACTATTATGATCAAAACAAGAAGAGCTTGAACTCTCTTAGAAGTTTATTTCTTTGGACTTTTTATTTATCTCTCTTTCAAATTCATATGATTTTAATTAAAATGTTATCTAATCATTTTGGAATAATATTTGGACCATATATAGATTTAGGCATCCCAAATTTGATTCAAGACAACTGGTGTCAACTGAAAATTTGACCTAATGACTTGAATCAAATTTGGGGTGCCTAATCCATATATGGTCCTAATATTTAACTAAAGAATCAAATAAAACTGTTTGAACATCTTTAAAACTTCTTGGATATCTAGCTGGGTCTATGTGTAACTGCTTAGATTACAATTTCAAGTAGTATTCAGTGGATGTTGTCTGAAATTCTGAGATGGAGCATTATCACTATTCCATAAATTATTTGTACTAGTATCTACATCCGTGTTGCTTTCATCACAATGTGTCAGCCAATGTATTCTTTAGCTTTACTAAGGAGTATGTTACATCTTGTACTCTTCGAGTGTTGTCCAGTACTTTTTTAAATATATACACAGGTATTCCCTGCTTTTCGAAAGTTTGCTTTATGCCACTTCGCTTCTACAAAACACCTACATTGGTACCTGTTTTTGGTAGCCAAAAGAAATTTGAAGAGGATTTTTGCTTTTACAAATAAAGGCCAAAAGCAAAAATAGTGTTCAGCAGGATGTTTTGAGTGCCTCCAGAGTACTGTATGATAGAAAGATTTTTGAGGTTTAAGCAGTCAAGTATAATGTTGTATTTCAACAGGGTGTTAGCCAGGAATTTGATTTCCCCACTATTTTCATAGGGTTGCGAAGTTTTCCGATATGTCTTTTTGTATTTATTTTGTATTTTTAAAAGAGCCAAAAATGTCACTAAAAATGGTCAAAAACACGCTCAGCTTGATTGGGAAATTGGATTTAGGTTTCTTTTGGGAATTGGCCATTAAATGGCTATTGAGAATGCTGGCTAACACCCTGTTCAAGCCGTCCACAGCAGACAACGAACCTCGACCTTCAACATCAAGACAGGCAAACATAGAAAAAGGTTAATTTTTGGGTCTGGTAATGCTCAAAGATGTTTCCCATATAAATTAAAGGTAATTGCTTTTTTGCCCATATACCATTTTGGCTTACAAAAGGTTTCATAGGAACGCTCTACTTTTGGATGGTGGGGTAAACCTGTAGTTGTTTTTTGTTTTTTACAGTGTCAACACTAAAGGATTACCAGATACAACATACACCTGAGGAAAGCAGAAAAAAAACTCATCTGCTGATATGTTGTGATGAATAAAAACAACAAAGATGATGATACTAGTCCAAATAATTCACAGAATAGTATTCGATTAGTTGAAAACTATTCAAAAATTGGGCAGGTTTAATTGTTCTTACATTTTTTTGATCTTATGTTTTTGGATAAACTATATTTGATGGCATATAAGCCCCCACACCCCCACCATTTTTTTAAATGGCTAAAAAAAGGTAATCGTTACCTTCTTTGTCCAGCTCGCATTTGTCAGAACTTGAGGAGTTAAAAAAACTCTAATAAATAAGAGGAATTCAGGGAAATACATTTTTCTTAATAAACCCTGCTGAAATAATGTCTTATAGGCCATCAAATATGGTAGGCACTTTGAGTTTTTCAAGTCAGTGGACTTTATTTGTCTATCATTATACAGAAACAGCAGTTGTAGTTGATAATTAATTTCTTATCAAGCTGTATCAAGAATAAAGCTAACTGAAATGGCTAGTAAAAGTCTTTCAACCGATTAAGTAGTTTTTGCTGCTGCTATGGCTCACACTAGAATTACATGATGGGTGTGTCTGTCTCAACACATTCTCTTTAGACTGTTTTGTCATTATACTGACATCACACTTTATCAAGTTTTGGGGTTTGTTTTTTAAAATTTTATTTTTATTTTTTAAAATCCTGTAACCCAGTTTCATCTTGGGTGTGTCAAGGGAGAGAGAGCCTGACGGAGCCCTTACTACTTCAGGGTTTTTTTGAATCCTAGACTGCCACCCATAGCTAGAGAAACCAGTCTTCCCTACTATTACCCATAGCTGGGATGCGCAGAGATGGATTCATGCCTTTCCCAAGGGACATCAAGTTCAAAGTGAACCCAAACTGTCTCCGCCATATTTTGAACCTGGCTCACTGATTCAATTCTCTGTGCTGTTAACCGTTTGGCCACTCTGCACCTCCTAATTTATCAAGTGAAAACTGTTACAAAATGAGTTGAGATGAATTAAAATGCAAAAGATAAATATGACATTACAAAGAAATAAATTTACAAAGGGATTAAAAAAAATGAATTCCAAAGTCACTGTGAAATATTTTTGTCATTTTTATGGATTTATTTGTGTTTATTCTTATATTTGTTAATTTCATCAGTTGTTTCTTAAACTAATAAAGTAGTTTTAATGTAATGAATGTTGATTTCTAAATTCTCATCATATTGTTTTTATTTACTTTATGAATTAAGCAACTGTTTTAAAACTGATAACAATGTTGATAATTAAAAGCAAAGTATTACTGCTCTCATCTGTCTTGGGATAATAGGTTTTCATATTCTGTTTATTAAATAAGTATTTTAGTTAACCAGTCAGTCTTGCTTTTAAGCAAATTCTGGTTAAATCTAGAGGGACTAGTTTATCATGTAATAAATTCCATTTTTTAAAAAATTTTCCAACTCCACATGAACAAATCTTATATGCAGATTTTTCACTGAATATTAAATAGAAAGTAATATTTTTATTTGTTAATTCAAAGATGTATATCAGTAAAACAGTGAAAGGTTTCAGTAATTAAAATTTAGTATCATATTGACTAACATCTTTTTGACTGCCTGAAGAGCATAAGAATATTAATTACCTTACTATTGCACTGAATTATTTATTGCCAGGTTGTAATTTCTATACCAACAAAATCTTTTTCAGATTCTCTCAACCATGAATTGTTACTTTTAACCACTTGATTTTTGTTATCTTTTCAAATTGGCATGAATTGTTTGGTATAACATTGTTTGAATTGATGCTTTAATTATTTTTGTTCGTGTTTGTAAACAAGAAAGGCTGACAGCATGTCAAATATCATTTTCATGTTGACTGCCTTGCTGACTATGTTGCTTTTTGGTTTTTGTGATGTGATTGCCCTTTTTGGCATGTTGATGTAAAATAACCCATGTTTTCCTGCTTTCCTTTCCAGGGCAAACCTGCCAATGTCAAGGTAATGATTTCATGCACATAGCTGCTTCTGCCTCTTGGCATAAAACTAACCCCAGGAAACACATTATTGTGAAGTTAGGGATTAAATTATCCAGCCTGATAGAATCTCTTCAAATCCTAATACTAATGGCAATCTCTTCAGCCTCTCGATCACTGCAAAATAGTTTAGTGTCTGCACCTCATAAGCTATCATTTTAAAAACCTATATTATTTACAAAGATTTTCTTTATCTTAAAGTAAGCAATACATTTAGCCTGTTGCCTATTTAAAATTATACTAAAGCCTAAATACTAAATTTTCTTTCTATCTAAAACTTGATATTTCTTTTAAAATTCATTACTTTTACTATTTATAAACTATAACTGTATTAACCAATAATTAATCAAAACTTTTCAATTCTTTATATTTGAAATGTATAGCTTATCTATAAAGGGTCATTTTAATATAAGAGTTAATCGATTTGCTAGACTTAATTCTTTTTTATGCATTGTATGAACATATTGTACATGATTATAGGAATGTCTTGATGTGAATGATTGTTTGTAACTAAATTTAGATTGCATTATTCAGGTTTTCTCATTACTTTGTAGACTGTGAATATTAGCCAAATTTGTTTTTTAGCATGATGAATGTCAATGTATATTTTAGAACATTTATTTTAATGCGAAAAAAAGAAGTATACAAATTGTATATACAAGCAAACATCATATTTACACAATATCTAGGGCCTTAAACATGTGTGTTGGTGTAATAAATATCATAATCTTTCTTAAAATCATTTACACCTGTTGATAGCACTGCATATTCCAGTAATCTATTCCATAGTCCCACCACTATTGCTAAAAAATAATTTTCTAATATTTAATCTACATCTATTTACTTCTACTGTATATGTATGGCCTCTCAGTCCCTTGTACTCTCTTCTAGTAAAACATACATTGAGGTCTACTAATTCTAAACCCTGCATAATCTTAAACATTTCTATTAAGTCTCCCCAATCCCTCCTATTTTCTAACGATGTTAACCTTAACTCCTTTAACCTATCCTCATAACTCATACTTTTTAATTCTGGTACTAACTTAGTTACTATTTCCTGGACTTTTTCTAAAAGATTTTTATCTTTCTCCAAGTACAGTGACCAGGCCTGTACACAGTACTATGTGCAGATGGATATAACTCTTATATAGTATAAGGAACATGTCCTTGTCTACATTTTAATAGACCCTTTTGAATATTTACTGATTTAAGAAATCTACAAATTAAATTCAATAGACCATCATGTTACTTTAACATTTTAAATTTCTAATTCTATTAATGCTACAACTCTTATTTCATGATCCCCCTATTTTAATTTTGATTTTGATTTAGTTATCAGTTATTGTTACTTTTTTATTCTATTAGTTTTAGTAGTAGTATTAATAGTATCTGTGATTGTTGTTAAATCTGTTGGTGAATGGTTCATATGTACAGTATAAGTTGGGTTATTTAAGTGTACTGAATGAATTTGTTTATCACAGAACACTACTGGTCCAGTGAATGTCCTCATTGTATAATTTCATATGCATGCTGCTGCAAAAAACAACAGTTGTGCTGCCAACAAAGCCTCTATCAGATGATGACTCTAGAGTCAGGTGTGGTTTTGGGGCCGAATCATCATTACCATTAACCCAGAGCACCCCTGCAATAGATTACAATACTACCAGAATTTGTTCATTTTCCGTCACATCCTCATCATATATTCTTATATTCACAATTTTCCAGTCAATGTTCATGAGCCCAGAAATGAAATGTTAATTCAATGATGTAAGATTTGAATTGACTTACCAGATGACAATGTTAGGACACCAAGCAATCAGTGAATGTGAACTTCAGCTGACAAGTCGAGACAACATACTACATTATCCAATCTGAAACGACTGACATTCTTCATTTGTTTTTTAAAAACTTGTAGCTCATGCCAACAAAGAAAGGAATCCTGTGTTCTGTGGTTTTTTCCTGACACTGGTTCCCTTCAATCAATTTACAATTTCAGTCTGAGATTTACAGCATAGTCAACACAGATGACCAATTTTAGTGAGATGGCTCTGCACTCTCTCTCTGAAGAGATAATGTTATTCTCCACCCCACTTTCAGGACATCATGGGGTCACATCCCATTTGTTTTGGCGTTTAACATCACAGTTCCTTGAGAATGCACATTGTGAATCCGGCTACCAAACCTTATTTTCTGAATGTTGAAAGGTGTATGGGTAATAGTTTGAACTCTTACAAAGTTACTTTCAAAGTCATTTTCAAAATCAGCTGAAAGTATAAAAATGTAACAGAATAGAAGACACAGCCCATAAATGTATGTATATATTCAGTACAAAGGGTTTTCCATTTACGTTTTTCTAGGCTGTAACATCAAGTCCTTATTGTCACTTACCTATCTCATTGGTCACTCCTTTCCTAGTGATTCTCCTTCAAAGGGGTGTTAGAACCCTATAGCCAGCTCGGGTATCTACCAACTACGGAGTGTTCACATCCTGTGGTTTAACTACCCAGGTCAGCCATACTATTGGGATACTCCCACAAGGGGCGACAGACCCCCATAGCTAGCTCAGGCATCTGCCAGGAGAGTGAAACTCCTGTCAAACCTACAACCTTGGGGCCTCACTCCTATTTATGCAATCTTGGTTTAAAGGGTGGAGTCAGCCCAGCGCACTTCACCTTAAAACTTCATCGCACAGGCTGGAGGGCTATAGTCATGGAAAACCCTACCAAAATCTTTGTTCACAAAGCCAAGCCATTCATTCATATCTTACTAATGCACCTGCTAGGTTGATATCACCAACTTTGGGAGCCACTGAACTGAAATGAAAATAGCTAGAGTATTTGAGATCAGCTGAATTGACTGTGGCTCAGATTCTACAGTAAACAGATGAGGGTTTTAAAAGGAACTTAGCTATGCTCACCTGAAGTTGTTCACCCAGCTTTTCTGACTTCATTGAAATAAGAACAGATCAGTAAGACTACAAAAATGTCAAGAACACTGTTCAATAGAGATTCTAAGAGTAACTATTAATTGTTATAGTTATTACTCAGAGCAACAGTATGTAATCAAGAAAAGGGGGAATAAAATGATGTTCATTTTAAGCATCCTCACAAAAGAGAAGTGGAAACAATTTTAGTATATACTCCTTGGTGCAATAAGAGAAAGAAAAAGACTGGCCCATTCTAAACACAGGAATGCAATAGAAATGGCAAAGTAGAATATTAGGACATTAGTGTCTCTTCTTGGATTACAGCTTTAATGGGTTTGTCAAATCAAACAACATCTGTGCAAACAACTTTTTGTTTTCTTTCTTAATAAATTAATAAATTAGGAATGTTTTTACAAGATTAAAAAAAAAATTGTATGCATTTTTCATTTAGTTATTGTTTTATTTTACTGTGAAAATACTTTCTCTTAGTCTTACATCTACAAATGTATCAGTCCCACAGATGTATTGTTAATCAGGGGCAGCACATTTTGAGTTGTTCAGTGAAATATTTATTTATAAAGTTGTTCCTGCAACACCCTTTCAAGACAAACCTAATGCATTGCTAAATGCCTGAATTGAAATGTCCCAGTAAACTTCTAAAAGAGATCTACGGGACATATATATATCATAGCAGTCATAGAAACCTAAGGATATATATGTCCCAGGTGTCTTGAAAGGGTTAAGGAAAGAAAGAGAATGATGACGGTTACTACTAGTAGTTGTGTGTGTGTGTGTGTTTGTGTTTTTAATTTCAACTAGTACAAAGCTGTATTCATGGAGCTTCTAGTCAAGGATGAACTTAGTGTCAAAGCATCTAACTGCTGCACTATATTTTTCAAGTGGATGAAGGACACCAAGATTTTTAAAAACAGTTAGCTTAGGAAGCAGGTCATCAATTGGATTGTAAGTTTACTTTCAAGTAATTTTGACATCATTACCATATAAGTCCATATTGTCCTTTCAAAGTTCTTAAAAAGAAATTTGATGATGTGGGTCAGGCTGCTTTGGTCAGCAACTTTTAAATTGGGAGAATTTGACACTCACTTTTTATAAGTATTTACTGTTGATGGGAAAATAAGATTTTACGGTTATTAAAAGTGCATTAGTTATTTGTGGTAGACTGAATTTCTGCTTACAGATTTTTATAGTGATTTTATCACATATAAGAAAGAACCAGTGAAAATTTGTCAGATCGGAAGGAGTTAGTAAAACTGGCAAAGGTTTGGCAATAAGGTATGCGAATGATTGTGTTCTCAGAAACCATGTTGCATATGTGAAGTGAAGGGAGTATCTGGGAAGATGAGATGGGCTCAGCAGCTGAAATAGTACAGGAATACCTTGAATAGTATGGTTTTGATATGGTATCGTTAAGGTATTGCTTAGCAATGTTAGTAAAAAATGTTAAGTTCCAGATATGCCACTAACAGCTCTTGTGTTGTACAGATCATGCAAATCAATACAAGGAGCTTTTTGAATTTTGCAAATTGGTTGACAAACAAATAAGTTATGTCAAAAAGAGTATGGCAATTTTGGTCAGTTTCGGAACCAATAATTTTGAAAAATGGACAAAAATGATGGTTATTCGGACAATTTTCAATAAAAATTGACAAAACCTCTTCTGTTTATCTAATTCTTACAAGGAATTCAAAAATCTGATTGTAAGAGGCGTACAATGCATAATTAGCCATCATATTTGCATAAATTACAGCCGTAAATGTAAAGAATTTGTGATAACAATAACTATTATTGCTACACAAATTACTGTAACTAAGTATAAGCTGAGAAAAAAAACACATTAAATTATAATAAGACCTTGAACAGTGCGGTTTTGAACAGTACAGAAAAATTTGGAACGAATTAACCACACTAATCAAGGTATATCTGTACAAAGAATTTGGTTATTGAGTAAAGTGACAACTTGACATGATAGCTTCAGACTTATGTTTGGTATTGTCTTGGATGAAGATGTGATCACAGTGTACGGTTGTATAAACAAAATGATGATAGATGTGTTAAATTTGAAGAGCTGTATGCAGATGTGAGGAGGCTCAGTGCAACTTCTAAATAAATTACAATTACGGTTGAAATCATTTAGAATTCTGCTCAGTTGTGTGTACTTGGATCCAGTTGTTGTTCTTGGATAAGTATAGTATAAATAAAGTTAGTCTCACTAAATTCCAATGTTTATATCACACCTTATTTTTCTTGTGTAATTAAAAGTTAAACATGGAATCATAATATTTATGTATACTTTCAGAAAAGGCAGGTTAATTATTAGATGATCTCCAGAATATTGCCAAAACTTACTAGATATAACTGATACATCCTTTAGCCTGTTAATCTTTTTTAAAGTTTGTTTTTTTGTAAATATATGAAAGCATGTCAGAGCATAATTGGGTCAATTTTCTAAACAGGAGAATGAAACTTTTTCAGTGATTTCAACCATTGGCGATTTCTCTTACGGAAGACCAATCACCTAAAAATCTGCTTAAGAAACTGGTTTCTGTGGAGAATCTTTTTTTCTTTAGAAACTGGTATCTTGTTTGCAAAATTTATTTTTTTAAGAATTTTAATAACAATGTTTACTCACCTTAGTTGTGGTCATTTCTGAATTTAAAGGTTTTTAATTTTAATTTTTTTTTTTAACAAAAACAAACACAAGTAATTACGTAGTTATTTTTTTGGCGAAATAGTCGACTTTATCAAATTCAAACTGCATTGTTGTGTGTTTTTTTTTTTTTTTTCACAAAAAAATCTGGTCCAAGATTAAAACAATCTAAATTCAGCACACATTTTCAGCATTCTTTTTCGCAGCACTAGCACCACGTGGAATTGAACGCTGAAAATGATTGCTGAATTTAATTTAAATTTACGAAACGGCACAAATGCAGATTAAACGAAACAGATATTTTTCTCCGATAATACTTAAATTGAGAAATGACCTCAACTAAGGTGAGTAAACATTGAATTCTTAAAAAAAAATCTTTCTAAAGCAGGAGATTATTATGCATATGGTCTTCCGTAGCAGAAATCGCCAAAGGTTGAAATCACCAAAAATGTTTCATTCTCCTTTTTTGTATGGCCAATTTTGCCCATAATTGTAATAGAATCTATATTAAATATTGATACAATTATGATTTATACCAGATTTCTTTCTTTTTTTTTTTTTTGTATTATGTTAGAGTAAGAAAATTATTATTAAATTGCACAGTGCTAGTTGCCAGGCACTTTCTTTTTCAGTTGCCGACTGAAGAGGAATATAGAATTACATTGGTCAAGGCAGTACAATGATCTCCATCACTTTTACCAGCTTAACAGCACTTAGAGAGTGTCAAAAAACATTGATGGCTAATTTGAAAAATTACACTTAAAGAACCACTGGTCTCTTTCTAATACAATGTGATGAACTTGGTGGTGGGAAACAGGTTATCCATTGTTGCATATAATACAAGGGCTTGTTTAACTCTTATATCTGTCTATGTTTGGAGATGTACGTTTTAAAGCTTTAGGCAAGTGTTTAGTCAAAAATGTATTTTGAAGTGCCTCAGTAAAAGAAATGCCTAGAAATAAACTTGTTTGTATTTATTGTTTTGTGTAGGCTCACACATACATGGTACCCTACCATTGTCTTGTTTACATGCATATAAAGAAAATTACATTGCTTTTGAACAACTTAACAAGATTTTCAGTATATTTTCAAGCAAAATCAAAAATATTAACCATTGGTTGTCCAAGTAGGCACACCATTGTCCAATAGTTACAAACAAAATGAAATTTGTGTAAAAATACATAACATATTGGTGGTAAAATACAAGAAGCAACTAGAAGTGAAACAAAGATATCATTTATTACCAGTAACACTTGCACTAATCAATGAATAACCCTAAGTCTAAATTATTTAATCACCAGAAACCTCTGTATAAAAGCTTTTTTTAAATTACATTCCCATTGCTTCTTGTTGCTTCTCATATTTTACAGGGACCACATATTGGCACAGACTTTTTTTTTAATTAATTTCTAGTCATCATTGCAAATGCACTTCAAAATACAATCAAGTTGTGATTTAAGCAGCTTTTTTAAAAAATTGTGGGTTTTTTGTTTTGGTAATATTTTTACTGGTTTTTACTCTGCAACATTATAAGGAATTGGATGCTGATCATTTATCATTTCTTAGCTGTAAACTGAGTGCTAAAAAATATTTAAATGATGTTGGACTGTTTGGCAACATACAAGTACATAAACATTATGCTTATTCATGAGGATTTCTTTAAAATGTGTTTTCCTTTGTTTTTTTACTAAATACAACTTTATGCTTTTTTACCTGCTTATATATACATATACCGTATTTCCTGCCACATAAGGCACACTTTTAAAAAAGAAAACTCCTCCAAAAATCACCCTGCGCCCTATACTCTGATGGTTGAGTTTGGGTAGGCTTTGTGTTAGAGATTACTGATACTAGACTAACACCTAAACACCCCTTTTTGGCACACTAGTCCCCTGATGAGCCCAGAATCAAATACAGTAAACCTCCCTATAACGAACCTTGATATAATGAATTTCGGCTTTAACAAAATTATGGATCCATCTGAACTGACTTTGGATTTACCAAACAAAATTCGATAAATGCGGTGGACACGTGGACCATAACATACTTTCTTCTTATTTACCGAACAAAGTTTGGTTTTATTTGATATTTTATAGAACTGTACATAGCATTAGTTATTTGCATGAAGAGGTAAGTTAAAAAATAGAACTGCCTTTGGATTTACAGACAATGTTTATTAAATGCAGCAAACTACCGAACTTACTTCTTATTTACCAAACAAGAGGCAACCATCAGGTACAACAAACTTTCGGTTTTAACGACCACCCTTCCCACCAATTAGTTATAGCAAGGGTTTACTGTATATATGATTATAATTGATTCATGATTTAAAACCAAAATAATGTTAAAATATAAAAAGCCAATATACAATAGTTTTTTTTCCTAAATGTCCCTTACCAAATTATTGATGGTTATATGGCGGGAAATACAGTATATATGTGGTTCAATCCTTATTTTTGTTTCCTTTTTTTTTAAATGAGAGAAAATAGTTTCATCTCTAACCCACACCTTTCATAAGCATTACTTCTGACCCTTTTTGTTTTTACAGTTCACATTATCCAAACATGCCAACATCTCATACTTAATTCACAATTTACTTCTTTCCATCACTCTTCCCAAAATGAACTCAAACACCAGCACTACAATAAAAAGCGTTTTGATAATATCTGACTAAACATTATTACATTATTTTTATTTTCAATGTTGTGATTACTTTTTACCTTCATCTTAATTTATTAGTTGCTTTTTATTGAAACTTTTCCTTGGGCCGATTACTCTTCGGCAGTGAGCAAACAGCGTCGATCAGAAAATAAAGATTAAGCCTTTGGTTGGAGCAAAAGTTTCAATAAAAAGCAACTAATAAATTAAGGTCAAGGCAAAAAGTTGTCATAAAATTAAAATAATGATTCATAATGCTCCATCTAATAAAAATAAATTTTAAAAAATGCATTATTACCTTATATAAAAAATTAAGTATTTTGGATTGTGATATCAATTTACCTCCCATTTTGTGGTGCTCTAATGAATAGAATCAAAGTGTATAGAGTTATATCCTATAATGGTGATTTGAATCAGAAGATATGGAAGTAAATTGAACATATTGCTAAGAGTAAAGCAGTTCAAAGTTAAAAATGTTACTTTTACATAATTCGATATCTATATATATTAAAAAATCAACCAACAAACAAAAAAACAAAAGTTTATTGCTTTATCCCAATTTATGATACTTAAATTATTATATCATTTTTATTGCATGCAATACCTGATTCTAATATCAGTAATGCTGTACATAAAGGAGCCATTCAAATTCCAATAGAAAATCTAATTAATTTTTTTGATCTGGTTTCATTCCATATATAAAAAAAATAACCTGCAAGCTGTTGGAATGTTCACCCATACAGGGTGGGTGAGAATTAACTCCCTATTAGAAATGAATGGCCTGTATGAGGCCCTGACCTTATGCCCTGTGACATTTTCTTGTGAGGGTTGGCGAAGAAGGAGGTGTACCACACCAAACCACAAACTCTGGATTAACTGGAGAAGCGCTTTCAGGCATACCACCAAACTTCCTGTAAAGGTCTATCAAGGCCATACCGAAACATTTACAGAAATTGGTGCCTATATTGAATTTTAACACAGCAGGCAAATTCTACCATTGTGTGGTCCAAAGTAAAGCTAGTTTGGCTACAATCGACCAATAAATAATAAAGTATTTCCAATAGGGAGTTTCTTTTCACCCACCCTGTATATAAAATACTAACTTTTACCTTCAGAAAAACTTTCTATCGCATTTTACTAATATTATCCAGCATGATATGTATTTACTAAGGATACAGTAAAGCTATTCCTTTTACAGGTTCACTCAGAAAAACAGTGAATATACCAATATATATGCTTTATTTTGAACTTTTTCAGCTCTGATTATAATTTAGATTAATAGTTTTGCATGACTTTATCATTTTTGTTGATTCAAAAATAACATTGATTTCTTAATTTATTTTAAAAATAGTGTGTTGAATCTCTTCACAATGTCCAATCTAAAATGATGGTGTCTGTTGCTGGTCACAAAAGTATAGCTGAATCTTTCACCAAATGTAAGTAATCCATTTAATTATTTTAATCGTTTTAATCATGTTGCTTGAAGTTAAATCCGTTATGTTGTTCAAGTTTAATTTATTTAATCCAATCTATTTTTCTGAGAAGTACATTTTGGGGAGTCCCCTTTTTAATACCATATTTGATAACATACAAAAGACATTTACTTACCAAATAAGAGTATTCAGAAAGAGGTTTTGGTACACATACAATAGTGGGGTCCAAAGATTTAAGACAAAAAGTTATTCCCCTTGAATACATGGACATGGACGAAAATAATCCCTGACTTAAAAATTGTTTTCGATCGCACAACACAACAGAAAGAGAAAGATGAAAGTCAGAAAGAAAAAAAAACTTCAGATGGATCATCACAAATCCATTTTCTTTTATTTAAGACTATTTCAAAGACAATTTTTAAAAAAATTAAATTAAAATAAAATAAAAACTTATTTTTTTTAAATATTACATTGATAGCTGAAGTTTTTGTTTGAACAGTCTGTTGCTAGTTATATTTACTAGCTACAATGTTGTATTAAAATAAACTATTAAAATAAATTATAAAATTGTGTAGCAAATCATTGTTATTTAATTGTTTTGTACGTATTAAAATAATTTTAGGATGATCAGTCACAAAACTGTTCAACAACTGTCGGTTATTTGTTTAAAAATGATGTTTACACCACAAATTTACTTAGTTTTGTCATTGAAATAGTCTTAATAAAAGGAAAATTATTTGCGATGTGCTATATGAAATTTTTTTTACTTGATATTCACTTCTCTTTTTTTTTTTTTTTTTCTAATCTCATCTTGCGCAATCAAAAACAATTTTTAAGTAAGGGATTACTTTCGTCTGTCTGTGTATTCAAGTGGAATAACTTTTTGTCTTAAATCTTTGGACCCCACTATTGTATGTGTACCGAGATTTTAATATATTTAATACTTGTAGCCTCAACTGTTTTACCATCACCATTACCGATTAGGTTACAAAAGCTCAACCAGAGGACTTTAGGCACAAAAACTAGCTATTTATAGGAAAATGACTGGCTCCAAAAAGTATCTAATTCAGTTGTTTATTGATTTGTTAATCATATTCCTTTTTTGATTGGTTAAAAAAGATTAATAATGAAATTCAAATTTTCTTGTCCTATGATCTACTTGTTGCACAGATTTTCACAAGTATTAAAAATAGCATAAAACTGTTCTCTACAGTTGTTTATTTGTTACTGTTGAAAATAAAAAAAGGCTTAAATTATCACACAAAGCAGACAGATCTTTAGACTATTTTAAGGGGAAAAAATGAAAGACATAGCTAAAGAAATTGAAAATATGAAAGGATGATCAGTAAGAAATATACTAAAAGAAATTGAATGAATATTGTAAACAATACTTAAAGGAAAATTTTAATTATATAAAACCTCTCAATCTTTTTTTTTTTTTTCCTTTTTGGATGTTTTACTGTTTTCATTTCTTTTATCTCTAATTTTTCATTTTCTTTTTTGTGTATCAATGTATTATATCTTTTTTATGGATGAACCTTGATTAGTGTAAATTTATGGATTATTTGCTGTAACATTTATTGTGCTTCAATGTTAAATGTGTATATTAACAATGCTTTTTAATCTTGGTTGCTTTAATGGATGGCTTCAAGAAGTTAAATTGTGTTCAATGGCTCCAGGCTCTTTACTGATTTTTAAAAAATTCAAGTTATAGTGAGTTTGAAGATGTTTGGTTTGACTACCAAAGGAAGAAAATGGAGGCACATAATTAATTAATATAGTTTAACACCTTCAGTGACAAAGTTTGTTTTTTTCACTGACGTGTGCAGGTCAAGAATAGAACAATGGTGATTCCCTGAAACTGAATAACATCGCTGGAAAGCAGATATTAGTTACAGCAGTGTGCTAAGAACAAAATGAAGATTAGGGGGAATTTCAAAAAGGGTTTATGTAATTAACATCATTTGGTGCATAATAGGTGGAGTAGTGAAAAAGTTATTTGAAGTCTGTTGGTGCTGAACATGTTAAGGAAAGATGGAAAATTAATTAATGTCCTTTTGGTGCTGAACATGTTAAGGGAAGATGGAAAATTATAAATGTTAATTAATGTTCTTTGATGCTGAACATGTTAAGGAAATGAGGATGTTTAATTAAAATGAATAGTGCTCCATTTTGTAGATACATAAGAAGAGTAGAAATATGTCTATAAAAAGTATTTTGAAAGAGAATTTATTTTGTCTTACAGTGGGACAAATTCAAAAATATCTGGACCCTGAATACACAGATGAATTGACAATAACACAACCTGCAAAATTGGAAATGATCCTTGCTGGTGAGTAAATAATAGCATGTTCCAATAATCATAACTTCCAATAAAAAGATTTTCAACAATAAATTACACAAGAATAGAATAAATAACAGAGCAAAAGCCAAGGTATGTGGTTCACTTAATTGTCCTGACTTGACTAAGCAATACTTTATACGGGGTGTCCCCTACCCCAAAACATATTTTACCAGAAATTTTAAATGCTTGAGATAATGCCGCATTTAAACATAATACATGTACTGCTTTTCTATCTAATCTTTATCATAAAAGATTCCTTATAAAATTATTAAATTAAAGAAAAGAAATATAGAAGTTATTAATAATGTGTATACATTTTTAGGAACAACCTGTATTTCTAGACATATTTGTTATCATGAATGACTGTTGCTGTATCCAAAACGACTTACCTTATTTGATGGCATATAAGACACACCCTTATTTCAGCAGGGAATATTAAGAAAAAAACGCATTTCCCTATATTCTTCTCATTTATCAGCCAGTTTTTTTTAACTCCTCCTGAATTCTGGCCAGGGTTGTCAACAAAGTTTACATTTACCTTCTGAACCATTTTTAAGAAAAAAAGGAGGGTCTTATATGCCATCAAAAATTGAAAATATGAAAGGATGATCAGTAAGAAATATACTAAAAGAAATTGAATGAATATTGTAAACGATACTTAAAGGAAAATTTTAATTATATAAAACCTCTCAATCTTTTTTTTTTTTTCCTTTTTGGATGTTTTACTGTTTTCATTTCTTTTATCTCTAATTTTTCATTTTCTTTTTTGTGTATCAATGTATTATATCTTTTTTATGGATGAACCTTGATTAGTGTAAATTTATGGATTATTTGCTGTAACATTTATTGTGCTTCAATGTTAAATGTGTATATTAACAATGCTTTTTAATCTTGGTTGCTTTAATGGATGGCTTCAAGAAGTTAAATTGTGTTCAATGGCTCCAGGCTCTTTACTGATTTTTAAAAAATTCAAGTTATAGTGAGTTTGAAGATGTCTTATATGCCATCAAAAACGCTACTCCTTTTGTATGCGAGTTGATTTTGATTGTTGAAAAAGTGATATACAGATATTTGTTCATTTTCGTTTGAGGCTTGATAAAGGCTGTTGTTTGGTGCTACCATTTAATTATATTTTCATGTTGTAAGAGGGGACTGCATGGATTAATCTTCTAAGAGATTATCTCTTGATCTGTCAAACTGAGGCAAACAACACTTACATAAAAATGTATAAAATTGATACACCCAAACTTACATTAAGTAGACCATTCTAAATTTCTACCCAGCTTTTATCTACCACATGAAAGTAATATCTGATGGCTTATTAGTCAATTTTTATTCCTCTTTTGGCTAGATACTTGAGTGGGTTGATATTGGATACCTACTAATATGAAAGGGGCTGAGAAAATGGTAGCCAATGGCCAAACATTGGTCTTTCCAGAAACTACCACAGACACCTCTCTCTCACTCTCAGTGTCAAACCTGCCAGAAGAAAAGATGACTAATTATAATTGAGTCCCACATAGTTTATCACCAGTCCATAGTTACCTCTAAGTTGTGCATGTCTGCACATCCTCACACATTTTCAACCAGTGCACAAAGGAAATTAATGCACATGCAAAAGGATACTTAAAATAATGTGATAATTAATAAGTATAATAATAATAATATATTATAATTATACTTATTGAAAATAATCTCTTAGTTTCTGTTAACTAGTTAGTCAGTTTTTTAAATACCACATTTGTACATCACTAATTTCCTGTTACGGTTTGTACAGCACAGCAGCAGCCATTTTTAGTGGACAGTGTTCATATCGTAAAGTTTACAAAAATCTGTTTCAAATACTATGATTAGCGGTCTGAGTAGAGTTGCAATGAAAAGCAACAGAAAAATTATGATGAATCTAAATAGTAGTCAAAAATTAATAATAACACTGAAAATGTTGACTCACAAAGCCATGTAGATGGGAATTACAGCAGTGCTCGAATAGCTGTATAACCATGGTTATTCTATCAGCCCCCATATACCCCTTGAGAAGTGTAAATGTAGCCCAGATTGGGAACCTCTACTAAAACTTTGATATGCATTTTTTGCAGCATACAGTATCCTTAATATTATGTTCTTTTTATCTTGTTAGTTTTATCTTTGTTGTTCAGCTTTTGTAGCTGTACTTTATATTTATAACTCTGTGGTTTCTTAAATGTTTTAAATTTTTGTGGCTGAAAAACAATTTGAATTTCCTTTGAAACTGAATCGAATTTTGCACTGAAGAAACTCAGTAATCATGCTTAGAAATCAAGTTTTTTTTTAAATTTTATTTTTATATTCACTGACACACTTTTATGAATGCAGTATTTCATTGGCGGTGACTTATGTTTCAATTCTTCCCATATATAAAAACAATGTCACCCACATGAATTGCATATTGTTTTGAAACTATTTTTATATAGAAGTATATAGACATCTAGTTGGATAATTCCATTATTAGCTGTAAGCAGTTGTTATGCTTTGAAGGAAAAAATTGTTCAAGTAAATTTAAGTGATTATTTCCATCTTACTGATTTATGCTTCAATTTTTTTGTTTTTTGTTGTTTTTTTTTAAATTTTTTTTTTTATTTTCCAGCAGGTAGAGAGCTTATGATAAATTGCTTTTATTATATGTATCAGGGCATATTTGGAATTGAAAAGCTTTTTAAATTTGCTCTTTGAGGTACCACATATACAAATAAATTGCAAAATTATTTGAATATCGCCATCATTTTTTGGCAGTATGGGTAAACTGGTATTACAATAATAAGGAAATAATATTATGAAACAAGTTGAGTGTATCAAAATTTTATATTAAATTATCTTTGCTTACATCTTTATTCACTTATATTTTATTTTCTCAAAAAATATTAGTGCATACATTTGAAAAAGAGACAATTTTATGTTGGGTTATTGTCTACAAGGGATGTGTTGAGATTGCATAATTTTCACAGGACAAATCCATACACTAAACAAACAGTTCTTAATTAGTTTGTTTCTTCAATAGCATATAATTGAAAAACCATTCTCAGATGAAAAGAATTGTAAGAAATTTGATTTGATAAAACTAGATTAAAATTTATGTTTGTATGAAGAGCCAGACTAAGAGGGCAACAAATCTACAACATGAAAAGTCAGACAATAAAGGGTCGGATAATAACGGTGACAAAAGGACTTTCCAAGTCAGTCCTTTGATGAAGGAGACTGTGTTTGTTAGTGATTTGTAAGGATGTAATGAGAACTGGAACTAGACAAGATTAATGAGAAGAATGCTGTCAAGTGGATAGGAAGAAAGGATCGTAAGAGTAGAAAGCGAACAAGAATAAAAGATGCAAACGATTCAAGTAAATACAATAGACCTTCACTAATCCAGCACGATTGGGACCTGAGGAGTCTTGGATTAGCAAAAATGATGAATCACAGAAGGATTACCTCTAAACAATTGCTAACTACCTCATCATACCTTTAAAATATCATGTAAATCAGTAACAATTAGATAATAAGGGAACAGAAACATTAAATCTAGTCCTAGTTCTTAATAAAACACTCTTGCTTGTTCTTTCAACACGTCTCCAGACAGTTCAACACTTTCGTTTATATGTAGCTTAAACCACTTTTGGTTGGTGCAGTGGCCTTGGAAATGTGACGAATCAGTGAATGAACCAGATTACATGTAGCCGGATTAGTGAAGGTCTACTGTATTTGAAACAATAAGATTAATGTGGGAATCACTTTCTGAGTCTCTGTGTTCGCTTTGATGCTTATATCTCACTCAAAACAATTAGCTTCTTTGAGATGATACAAAACAACAAAGACTTACAAAACATTGCGCCCTGGAAAAGAAGAGTGGGTGTCCGAGATCTCAGACCATACAATAAAACATAGGACAAAGCTGTGACATATATATATATATATCTTATAGAAGAAAGAAAACCTAACAGACGGTATCAGAAACAACTGGTTTCACGTTTATTAACAATTTTCAAACTGAAAAAAAAAGGGGGCAACTTAGAATTTTGTTTCTCTCGACCCTCCCTTCTCTTTGTCCATTCAGGCTGACCATTAGAATGCTTCCTCTTTGACAGGTTCATGTGATACTATCCTCCAGTAGTGTTTATGGGGGGGGGGGGGTTAGTGCATGAATTTTTATATCTGTTGCTTATTCATTTAATATACGGTTTAGCATCTATCCTTGTATTTATTGTTATTTTAGTTTTCGTAAACCAACTGAAATGGGGTAGGGCCGAAATATAGTGTCTTCTTCGACTATCATTATATATATATATATATTGTGTATTTAGGCAGTAATCCTTTGTTAATGCATGACTAGTTAAATATGATGGACAAGGCAAACCTTTTCACCTTTTTGGTTAATCCTTCTTGTTTACACACAAGAGAATGTATATCCCGATCCAATATATATAAATATTGTCCGAATGATATATTAGATTGAGCACTTTCGACTGTACGTTCAGCCATTTTTGAGATCGTGAAAACTGTAATGTTATTGTTTTGCACCGTTCTAATAGTGTCCAAATTAAAGAGATAACACAGGTGTTGGGGGTCCAAGAAAGCCAACCATGTTATAACCAAGCCTTGATGTTGCTAATTTAGATGTTTTTTATCTGAATATAGATGGTTTTGTTTGTATCTAGATGTCAGAAATTACTATCTATACTATATGTAATATATTTACATTTACTATTTTTAGATTACGACAAAGCTACTGAGTTCAAAGAAATTGCTAATAGACACATCCCTACTTAAAGTGCTTTTACTGTCTTACATTATAAATTTGTTTTTATCCGTGGGTTTTCTGGACGAGCGTGTGATAATATAGACAAAAATGTTGGGTCCACTACCCACCTGCCTTATATCGCGAACCACACTATAACGGGGGACAGCTGTATTCTTTTAAACAATCATACAACTATATATACACCCTGTCAGCTGGGGCCTAGAATACACCGACTGCATCCCCTGCAGAGGGGTAAGACCCCCCCCCCCTAAAACAAAGAAAAACAGGGGCCACCAAGTCCAAGACTCTAGTTAAAAAAGAAATAACCTTTCACCAAAGTCGCAAGATTCTAGTTAAAAAAGAAATAACATTTCACCAAAGTCGCAAGGGTTGATATGCCACTAAACAAATCAATCAATAATTATGCATATTTATGTATGTCGCTTTCTTGTGTGTGTGTGTGTGTATATATATATATATATTCTCATTATTTATATATAATTTATATTTCCTCTAATTTTATGAAAATGTTTTTTTGTTTTTTTCAGAGGAAGACCTAATCAAACAAACTGCAACTTCCATGGAAACACTTAAAAGCTTAGAAGAAGTCATCAGTAGTGAACATATAAAAGGTTTGTTTGAAACAATTCTTTTAACCTAAATCTCTTTGCACTATTTCTTTTACTCTTGCCATAAAACGGTATTCATTGCTTTATGCATTTCTTTCTTCATTAATCTTATAATTACTTGCTCCTTTGATGGATTACAAATCCTTACCAACATATAAAATAATTCATTTGGTAACAAATCTTGTGTCTCTTGTTTTTCAAGGATGAATAACCTGTTGAGCAGGGTGTTGAAATATTCTACAGGAATTAGATGCCAAATTAATAAACAACATTGACTCTTAAATTCATAAACCATTTGAAACCGCTTGTAATTGACAGTGGAACTCTTCAATGAATAGCATACAAATGGTGGAACTCTTCTGTGAATTGAATAAAAAAATTCACCAAATGGTCAAAGAGAGATAATTTTAATGAAGTTATTTCCCTTGATATTATATTTCCTTTATATGAATTTAAGAGTTAAGATTTTAATCAAAATAATAAAGATTCTGAATATTTTATATTTTTTGCATGCTTATTATTTTTAGCAAATGTGATTTCATTTATACATGAATTGTCATCATACTATAATTTTAATTAAAGTTTCAGTTATTTTAAATCAATATTGGGTCAACTTGCGTTTTCGATATTTTTATGAAGTTTGATTTTGCTTCATTCATCTTTGATGTTTCTGAACTAGAAATATACCAATGAACTGTTAAACTTCTTAATTCCATGCTAGGATTAAGATTTCTATCTTTTCTCATTGTTCCAAGATTTTTTTTTATACATTTAAATCTTCCAACATATTTTATGGCTAAATTGTATAAATTTCTGCACCTTCATTTGTGATTATATATGCCATCTGGAAATATGAAAATTAGAAACCGTCAACCAAAACTATCAACATAGGTTTCTTCAGTTTTTAAGTTGGTCTGGCTGGCTTGCTATGTATGTATGCATTGTACATACAGGCTGCACCAATGGAGCTCCAATATTTGCTCTTTATTATGTCTAGAAAAAAGTTTTTTGTTTTTTGAAAATCCCACCTCATAATAGATTTTTTTTTTGGGGGGGGGGTCAATTTGCAATGCAAGTTTATGCTAAATTGATCACTTATTTTGTGTCCGGCAACATTCACGCTTGTTTTTTTGAAAATTCAGACTTTTTTAGTGATCACTGCTCAACAAAATGCGAGAGAGGTAACTTATTCATTGATCACCCCATTTCCCAATTTTTTAATTGATCACTCCCAACACGGCATGCTGCCAAAAGAAGTTGGTCATGTGATGGTTTCTATTGAGTGACTAACCAGTTTATACATAATTTATGGCAATATTTATATTTATAAATATTTATATGGTTGTATTCATTTATTATTATATGCTTACATTATTACATTAGGTTGTTACACATAAAATGTCATTTTTTTAATATTGATGAAGGGTGATATAAACAACAAAAAAGGTAAATATTTAATTAAAATATGACCCATTTGAAGCAATAGTCTTTTCCCAATGATCCTCTAATGATAATATGCCATCTGTATAACATTCTTTATGGTTTAGTGGTCACAAATTCAGTAAAAGCATGAATTATGGCTTCCTTATTGAACCATTTATTATGGATATGAAGTTCAAAACATTTGAAAATATTAGAGAAATGTCTGATGAATATGGAGGATGCTGCAAGACTTCATGTTCCAATTCTCTAAGCTTAGTCTCAGTCAGTTGAGAAATGTGGGGTCTTGCATTGCCATGGAGTATTTCATTTAGTTCATGTGGGACCCATTTTTCTAACTTTTTAACCTTTTCTATTGCCTTGAAATGATGTGCTATAGTCACTGTTGAAGTCCTAAAGTCTCCAGAAAGTGTTTGAACCATTGTTCATTTGTCGTTGCTATTGATAATTCTTCATCATTAAGAACAAGTTTGGGCCACCCTTGAGGTTTATTATTGGTATCCATATTTCCAGACCTAAACCCATTGAACCAATGCTGAACAGTTTGCTCCAAATACTTTGTTGATCAGCTTAAGTAGCATTATGTTCTAATTTGAAATCATACTAGCAAATTAGTCTAACTTGCGTAGACATCATTGCTATTAAGGGCTCCAAAACTTCCATTAATTATGAATTATATTTCTATTTACATTGAATTACATTACTAAATCTTTAACTTTTAGCATTATTCTCCATGATGAAAAAAAACAAAAGACATTCCATGTGTAACAACCCAATATTTTAAAATTAAATGGCTATATTTATATTTATAGATAAATATGTATTTATGCTTCTTATACATAGTTTATGACTAATTTTTATAACATTTCTGCATCCTCATCAGTGAATATATATGACTGTTGGACCTATGAATACTTGTTTATTTTATAAACTTTTCAAATTCAAAAATTTTGGAGGGAATTTAAAGTACCAGTTGATATGATCAGGGATTTAGATTTGTCAGTACTACATTTTATCGCTTAATGAGTTTGTAAACAAACTATAGTACATGTACCTAAAACTAAAAATAATTTTAATTTTTGTAATAAATAGTTTTATAGTTAGTTTACAAACTCATATATAATGTAGTACTGTGAACTAAAAAGTAATTTTAATTTTTTTGATAAATAATTTTCATTCCATCGTTTGTTCCTGCGAATTATAAGTTATCAAATATTGCTATCCATATTTCCAGACCTAAACCCATTGTTTAGAAGTAAATTAATTCACTAAAATAGTTAAACTCAAAAAATAATTTTAATTTTTGTTTATCAATTAATTGTTTTAATTCCATAATTTGTTTTTGTTGGTACTTGTGCTGAGTTATCGTGCGCAGAGGATTTCTGCCCCGTGAAGTGATTGACACATCTATACATTGTCTCTATTTTCAAAACAACACTGAACTATGTTTATTTTTTGAATGATGATTTTCAGAGGTTCCCAACATGTACTCCAGGGGTACATCTGCATTCCTCTAGTGGTACATACAGGGATCTACTGTAAGATCGCTCAGGGCGGTAAAACGGAAAAACAGCCAAATTTGGGTAGAAAAAATGGACCAAATAATAGCCCAGGGCCATTATTCAAAGGCCACCACAACTGCTAAATTGAGCATAATAAAACAATAAAAGTTACAACTCTATCAATTGTCAACTCATTTTAATCGTATTTGGTACTTTAATCGTATTTGGACAGTGTTTTCATTTTAAGTTGCTATGATAGCCAAATATATATTATATAGACTGTATTTAACAGTCTATGTATTATATAGACTGTATTTAGTACCTGCAAACACAAAAAATAATTTATTGTAATAAATAAATAATATAACTTGTTTATTTTCAAACTCATTCAGCAATAGCGAAGAGGTATCGAGCAACTTTTTGTTTATACAACGAACTGACAGATATTTCAGACTTGATATCCTAATTATTATATTCATATTCAAGTTGTCCAGTTTTTTTTATGCTAAACTACACTAAAACATAGATGCTTTCAAATTTTCATCTACAAAAACTTGACCCCCAAATAAACGCCCACCTAAAATAACCGCCCATGGGCGATCTTACGGTAGATCCCTGTATTAGTTATTTTAATAATAGTATTATTTTCATTTTTCATAGTTAATAATAGTATTATTTTTATGAAATTGATGAATTGTCTATCATTTAATATTGCATTGTCATCACATCTCTTTTCCTTCTCTCCTCCTAGTCAACTGACATAAATATCACTGAATGTAAACTTAAATTCAGTTTTGGTTTTTCTTATTGTTTGCCAAGATAAGCAGCTTGTCTTGTGACATGAACTGTTGTCTAAGAGAACAAATGGACTTCACAGACATAATAATGATTCATCATATATAATTTACAGTTTTGTTCCAATTTTGATTATATTTTGTTTTTAGTTTTTCCATGTTTTTTCATTAATTTTTTCCTTTGCATGTCTAGGAACACCGTTTTTTTCATGTAAGTTAAAAAGCACCCCTCCATTTCTGCTGCCCATTTGTGTTACACTTACTCTCTTAGCATGAAAAAGATAAAAATGATTGCATGTAATTACCTACAGACTCATTCATTTTGCAGTATCCATTATATGTGCTGTGTATATATCCCTGTTGATTCATCAATTAATATGTATACACTAAGCATACAGCAGATTTGTGAAAGCCTTTACAGTACGTTCTCATGAAATATCTTAGAATCATTGCTTTTTGCCTTTTCAATATTCCATGCTTCTGTTTGCCATGAAAATTGTCCTCGTTAAGTTTCTGCTGCTATCATCATCTGAAATGCACACAAAACATTCAGTTTGTATGCTACTGATTTCCTACTGCTATCTACTTTCATTGTGTTGCTTATATCATGTATAGTTTGGGTCTATGTATCTTGATCCTTCTTTTATCATCTATCTTTCAACTCATCACCATCATCAATTACTGCTTAACAGTTTATAAAAAGTGAAAGTATGTATGTATGTGTGTGTGTATGTATATATATATGTATATA
>VCCN01005310.1:5721632-5743515 GCA_006491835.1 Architeuthis dux | reverse complement strand
AAATTATCCATCATTTGATTTCATATATATATATATATTATGTGTCTGTGTGTAATTCGATGACATTATGACGATTATGTTATTTGTATTATTATGTCTTTGTTGTTTGTTGTTAGTTTGTTCTTTTCTGTTTATAGCTGTATTTAGCTGTGCTTAGGAAAGAAGGTGAGATGGAATGAAGACACATGTGTGCAGGACGATTGTCTGGTCAAGAGAGAGCCTTACCAGTTCTGACTTCCGGCCCTCGTTTTTTGGACTGGAAACGGAATGAGGGCAGCTGGGTAGCTTGCTTCGGCAAGTTTATTTATATTAAGCATAAACATTAATACATATATAAACATTACAATAACGTCAGATTATTGCTAAGCAATTAATATGACATGAATCGTTACTCAGCAACAACAATTTACGAATGCGAAGAATAATACATGTGGTTTGTGTGTCACACTGTTCAGTGAATGCACAGATACTACACTCTGATCTTCGGCAGAAGGTCAGGAAATGACACTTTGATCCTATGCAGAGTGCACAGATACTCTGATCCTAGGTGGAAGTGCCAATCCATATGTAAATAATCCTGTCAATTTTGACTGGCACTATGCTGGTAATAATATTAAATATATATGCACATGATTATTTTATTGGCGTGTATATTTTTGTCAAACTCCAGGACAAAGTCAGAGTTAACTTTACTTTCCTATGTAACAAGAACAAGAACAAGAACATTCCTCACCAAAAATAGGGGAGTAAACCAATATGTAAAATCCCCATTCCCATACTGTGATTTGAACTCATGACCCAGTGATCGCTAGCCTGGTGTGTTACCACCTGCGCCAAACTTACAAGTCTTACATACCTTCAAAATTTATAGTAGAATTAAGCAAGGACGTAGAAGTAGGAGCAGAGTTTGACTCTGGAGCAGCCTGACTTGTCTCTCCCTACTCACTTGCAGGAGTACATTTTTTGGCAACCCAGTATCCAGTGTTTTCCTTATAGTTATTCTTCCATCTTGAGTATATTTTTAACAAGTATAACTCAATTCATAAAGATGCTAGAAACCCCCAACCAAAACTGTCACCATTGGTTTCTTCAGTTTTCAAGTTGGTCTAGCTTGCTATCTATGTATGTATGTATGTGTTGTGATTTTCTGTGTTCTGTTTAGCTGTGTTAGTTAAAATGCGCTTGGTTTTGACTGTATTTAGCTGTGTAAGAAAGAGGAGAGAAACAAAAGACACGTCTGATCGTTATGAAGGACTGCTGAAAAAGGGCCGTTTCCCTAGATCCCAGGTGACTTCCGGTATCGAAACCGAGACTTATTGGAAATGAGGCTCTCCCTGGTGATTTCTGTTTGGCTGGTATCATGTGAGTAGCTCCATTTATTTACATAAAAACATACAGATGAAAGGATACATAAATACATAAACATTACAGTATGTATCATGCATACAGGCCACAACGATGAAGCTAGAGGGCTGAAAATTTAAACATTTACTCCTTATTATATCTAGAAAAAACAGTTTGGGGGAAATTCCCCCCCAAATAGGTTTTTAACAAGACCTGATATACTTGAATCTAGTTAAACATATATAACTGCCCTATTCTGGCAGTAAAACTTGCATCACTTCATGGTCACTAACTGTGATGACTTGGGCTTTGAAGGAATATATATAAAAGACAACCTACCTTTTTTTCTATGTATAAACACAAGGTGATCAGTCTGTTCTTTCAGTTCATCTGTTTCTTCTTAAGTATTAGCATTACTTAGTGGCTTTAGTACTGGTTAGTAGTTGAGACAATAGGGAGGAAAAATAGAATGGTTAGAATTTAGAAGATTTAGCTGATCTTTAGATATGACTTGATTTAGGAGACACCAAATAGGTGCGACCAGGCTCGTCCACAAGTTGACTCTGACTGGTGATTTCACCTAAATGCGCAGTAAATTCAAGATGCTGAGGTTGAGCCCAAGGTCAACTGTCTAGACAAGCAGGAAGTACTTCTAAAAATAGCACAATGACACCCCTCCCTCCCTAGTTTATTTAGTGTGGTGCTTAGAGAGTTTGTCAGGAGCCCTAACGATCCTGGCAGATCTTCTAAGAACCATTTCTGTAGGAGGTACATAGAAAGGGGAAGTTTGTTCGAACCCTGTGATTTCAGGTTCAGGGCCAATCTCGGGAGTAGTAGATTGATCAGGGTTTCTTGTTTCTTGTCACTTACAATCCTTTTTTACCTGAGTGCCAGAATTGTTCAAATAAACTTTAGGAACAAAATTACAAAATTTGATGCTTAATCATCAATTTTTTGCCAGTTGTTAGTGCAAAAAATGGCTAAAGTTAAGCAGAGAAGACATAGAGTGTTGGTAGTCAGTGATAAGTAGTCGATGCTAAATGATTATTGTTTCCTTTTCCCCCCCTTGCCAGAATTTGATGTGTCACTCTATTTATAATCATTAGAGTGAATAAAAGTTTTCATGTATTTGTTTAAAAGCGCCAAGTTTGTGAGGAAAATTTTGTAAATTTGACTTTGTGTTTTTTGAAGGGCTATATAGAGAGAATGATTCATGATAGAAGGTTGCTATATAGAAATGAAATGATCACTATGGCAGAAGGTTTATGTAGGAAAAAAATATTATTATCTAATTTGCATATGATGATGTCATCAGGTGGCAGTTGTCTTGGAGTTTAGAATTTTTAGTACAACTTTCTTACCATTTTATAAAAAACCCGCACTTTTTACTATGAAATTACAGCCAAAATCTGAAAAGATTGACTGCAGTATTTTACTTCAGAATTATGCCAATATATGAGCGCCACCTATTGGTGGCACACATATATTAGCACTATAAGGGTTAAGTCTTGCAGTATTCTCCATATTCAGTTGACATTTCTCCCACAGACTAGCAACGGCAGATTTTCATATATATCATCTACTGACTGAGTGGGGTTGTGTGGTCGCAATTCAGCGATGGTGGCACTTAAAGTGTTAATAAATCATACCCATCATATGGATTACCTAAACAGTTAATTCTTGATAAACAGTGAACTCAGGTAATTTTTATTACTCTATATATTTGCTCCAAGGAATACGTAGATCAATTAAGTAATTAAAAAAGAATGTCTTCTTACATTTGCATATAGCTTCATGTCATTAATTACTCCTATACAGTATTAAAATATCTTTTCTTAATGCTCTTCCAGACAAGATTTTAGCCACAACAAAATCAATAAACTGCACGATCAATTCAAACTTTGGTGTGTTCATTCACATCAACCATGATTTTTTGAACGCCAGGCGAGCTAGCTTAAGAAAAAAAATCAGTTTTACTGAAATCAATAGATTATGGAAGTCTGTCAATTTCGCTTTAGCAAACTCTTCTGTTAGTTACAGTAGCTCAATATCTGACTGATGAAGCTGTTAGCCAAGAACAATAACTATATCCTGCTACATAATTTAAAGGGGAATGTATTTTATTTGAATATTGTTCTTGTCTCACAACTAACATTTAGACTGTTTGATAAACTAACCAATCAAAACTTAGAGGATTGGGATATTATCCCTTATAGCACTGCCAGGCCAATATATCGGACACGATAACATAGCCAAAAAAACTACGCAGGCGATATATTGGCCTGTAATTAAATAAATAAATAAAAATAAAAATCTCAAAAGTATAAAGGTCTCCGGTGGAAAACTTATTTTGATTACAATACTGTCTCTATCATGTAACATGGTTTTTGTTTATGAAGTGTAAACAAACAATTGGATTGCCCATAACTCACTGTACCAAAGTATTCATAGCCTCCCCGAACCATCATACAAAATTTCATTGAAATATCTTTAAAAGTAAAAGAATTATTCAACTTTAAATTAAAGAAGTTATCCAATTTTGAATTACATATAAAATGTAAACAAACAATCGGAACGGCCATAACTCACCTTTTTTTTAATTCTGGGGTTTCCCCAACATTCTAACTAAATTTCAGAAAAATTGTCAAGAATTGAAAATTTTTTCCAATTGGAACCAAAAACATGGTTTTTATTTATAAACATAAACAAACAATTGGATTACACATAACTCACTATACTGAAATCTTCATACCTACCCCAACCATCATACAAAATTTCATTGAAATATCTTTAAAAGTAAAGAAGTTATTCAATTTTAAATCAAAGAAGTTACCCATTTTTAAAAAACGGACAACATTTTTTAATCAGTAGCGAATCATAAATTAGATTTATGACAAAAAAAAATGTAAAAAATAGTGTTTTTTGCTATATAGTCAAAAAGGCCATAGCGCTAAAAGGGTTAAGTCTTGCAGTATTCTCCATATTCCGTTGACATTTCTCCCACAGACTATCATCTTTTCAGAATTTCAAAGCTTCATTAACAGGGATGCCTTAATTGTGCTTTTACTAAATTTGGGACCACTAAACCTAAAGAATTTTTATAGAGATAGCATATTATCATTAGAGAATTGTTGGATAAAGGTTATTATTTGAAATGGGCCATATTTTGATTAAATAGTAACCTTTTTTGTTGTTTATATCATGCTTCATCTTGCTAATCAAAAAACATTTCATATGTAATAACGTAATACAAAGGAAAAAATATGATCTATAGAAACCATTTCGGCAATACACACCTTCTTGGCATGTGGAAATTAGATTCTTTTGCCAAAATCAATATATGTAGCTAAAAAGGAAAAAAAAACAACATTCATTTTGTTTACTGTCCAAAACTTGCTGCCAATGTTAAGTAAAATGGAAAAATTGGCATCAGATGATCATTTAGTGAACTCTGATCTGTGATGGCAAATCAGCCATTATCAATTTTCCACCAAGGACGAATCACTAATGATGAAAATATTTCATTGGCTATTCTTGTTTCCGAGTATTTCATTTCTTTTGGGCTAATTGGATCTTTTGTGATTGTCGTTTGTCCTCTTCATTTCTGCGATGTTCTTGTTTAATCTGTTCTGCAGCAGTTGAGATAGTTTGATGCCATAGTTTGTGATTTTGTTTTCTAAATCAGTTAGTTCCGCACAATTTATTTTAAATAAATTAAAATTTCATATTGATTTTTTTATAATGTAAAGTTGTTTATAATAATGAATTTAATAACATAACAATGAATATATAACAAAGAATATAAATTTATAAGAATGAATGTAAATTGTTCTAATTTTTATATTCTTTGCTTAAGGTTATCAGTTGGTTATTGTTATCAAAAAGACCCTGTCCAAAAGTGATCACAATAAATAGCTTCCTCTGTATATATAAAAAAATGTTTTTCTTTAACTTTATTTTATGAATTAAATTCTAAATAATTATGTTTTGTGCTACCTGGCAAGTAGTCGAGTTAGTGTTGAGTTAGATTAGAAATTGGTTTTGCATTAGATTAATATTGGGATATTTGGTCAAAGGTTATATATGGTTTATCTACTGTGTAGAATTTAAGGTTTATAGTTGCCAGTTATAGGTATGATGACATGTCCTATATTGTATTACAGTACTGAGATGTTGTAGATGCCAGAAATTATTTGGACCATGTGGGGGACTGAGTAATTCCTGGCAAGGGCGCCAAAAATCTGTGACGTCATGAAAAAACAAGATGAAGAAGGAAGGTAGTTGCCCATCTTTGATTTTACAAATAATGAACCACGTGGGTCAGCCATTTTGGATTAGTGGCAAACCATGTGGTAGAGATAAAATTGAACAAAAAAGGAAAGTCTATACAAATCGAAATGAAGACAAATGCAAATGAAGACAAATGCAAATATTTGTGGACATACATTTAACAAATATTTAATAAGAAACAAATGACAATACAAATGGGTATGTATGCTTAGCACAGAATATACTGAAATAGAAGGTTGGTGAAGTAACTTAAACTAACATAATGGTAATATAAAAGAGAATGATATACGATTGTTAATTAGCTACTAGCTCTAACAAATTGGAATAGAAATAGAAGAGAAAATGTGTGACAGCTTTGGAAAAGGCCATGACTAAATCTTTTTGTGGCACTGAATTGAATATGTTTTGGTAGGTATGGTTGTCTAAATACCAAGATATTACTGAAAACGAGGATTCAGTAATATCTTGGTATTCAGACAACCATACCTACCAAAACATACTCAATTAAGTATACCTTCTCTCTGAAAACGAGGATTCAGTAAAGAAAATAGAAGAAACTCTCAAGGTTAAATATACTATCCACAAATAATATCTTGTATTTTAGAACTGCTATTGGCTCTTGAGGCAATGTCCTGGAATGCTCACCACAAGCGTGCAATAGAGTGTAGAAGTAAGAAGTCTCAATGCCAGAAAGGAAAATGGTGTGGCAAACATGATGTTAGTCACTGTAAAAAAGGAGACTTATGGTTTTACAAACCATGTGGGCGTCATGTGTGACCAGGAGACCAGAAATGAGCAAGAAATATATTGGTCAAAGCGACCAGGGCAGCACTTACTAGTGGTCAGGTTGAAGTGAGCACTGAGAAACGGAAGTGGTTGTTTTTATAGGTTAGGGCTAGAGGAAGTGATGTCACCAGATTTGGGACTATTTTTCCACAGACTATTTTGTGTAGTAATTTTTACTAAATTGATCGTAGATGGAGATGAGGCAGTACAAATGTTTAGCTTATATTTTGAATGTTAAACATAATGAAGTTGTTTAAAAGCGTTTTTTTCTGAGTGCAAAACTTTTCAAATGTGAACAAAATTCATCTTGGAAATTCACGCAAAATATGATTGAAGGGGAAAATGTTGTTTCAAGTAAAAACAATATAAAATATTCAGTTGTTGATAAAACATTAATAATTTATAACTGAATCAATGTTAAAAGTTCAACATTCAACAAATTCTTTTTTATCAACAAAAGTGGTTATTTTAATCCCAAAATGTATTTAACAACTTAATATTTAGTATAAATTATCAAAGCTTACTTCATATTAAAAACTACAGACAAAATATTTCAGACAGATTTGTTATTACTTTTCCTTGAAACAGATATGCAAACAAATAAGGGCAAATTTGGTGTCATTCATTATTTAAAATCAGTGTCATAAGAAATAAGGTGCCTGCCCCACCAGAAACATAACTTTGTGACTGAAATCATGTTTGAGTTTGATATCTACAGTTTACAACGGTCTTGTTACTTGTATACACAAAGAGAAATTTAATAGAGCAGTTTATTCATTGCCATTCAGAAACACAATCTTGTAACTAAAATAACATATCAGATTTTGAGTCTGATGGCTACATGTACAAGGGTGTATACACACAAAGAGAAATTTAATAGAGCAGTTAATTCACTGACATTAAGTACACAGAGCTGGGTATAACTGGACAACATCATCATGTGATACAATTCGGTATAACTGGACACACTCATCATGTGATACAATTTGGGCCATATATTTATATTGCATTTATAATTATATCTAATAAATCTTAGAATGCATTCAATTCAAAGCAGCTTTCATTTACAAAAGAATTTTAAAAGGATCTTTTAAAATGCACATTGGATCAATAACTCCATGGCCAGACATGATGTTCGATCTATGTAATTAATATTCACCACTGAATTAAGTGCATTGACAAGGAAGGGGATTATGTTGAAAAATAAATATTTGTAAATATTGTGTAAAATAAATGCTTTTATTCATCATTAGGCTATGGACTTGTTGATTTACCTATGTATCTGTTAATAAGTGATTTTGTCATTTCACTTCATATCAGCAAATTAAGTTTCAACCAAATAGAAAAGATCTTCAGTACAAATGTACTTTTAGTACACACATGTACTAATTACTAATTCACCCAGGAACTGTCAGGTAAAAAATTCTTAGAGTCTCATTGGTCAATTCAAACTATGCTCCTCCTCCTTTAAGCTAAATGTGCTCCGAGAACAAAGAAAGTAACAGAAACCATAGGGAATTTTAGAATGTTATCGAAAATGACAGAAATTCCTCAATGATTTTTATAAATTGATACACATAAATCTCAAATCAGATGAGTTTTCTTTTCTTTTTTAAGAATTATGACAAGAAGTGGATATTCACCAAATGGAGATTAATTTTGATATTTTTGATAAATCAAATTTACTCTTAAGTAAGTTTTTTCTTTCTATTAACTTTCCTCTGATCGTTCTGAATGAAGTGAATAAAAACAAGAAAAAAATATTCCTTTTAAGTTTAAACTGAAATTTATACTTTCTTTGTTTTTTCTGATTAAAACCTTTGAACTTTATTACTAAACTTGGCTTAGTACAACACAAGGTTAAATGTGGTATTGGGGATAAGAAGATTGTGCTGTACCAATCTTTCTTAACTTAAAAATCTGCACTCACAAACCTGGGTGTGAATAACAATTTCTGACCCCAGTGGGAAATACACAACTATCTTAAACACGAAGGAGGCTCTACCAACCGTTACTATCTTGATAATTCATTCTTTAAGTTTTTGTTATATATATTGTTATTGATAAATTGACTGAGAAATATGTTGACCTTTTCCATGGAATTGGTAAAATGAAGGATATGCAGGTAAAATTGCATATAGGGTAAACTCTCACTATAACAAACCTCGATATAATGAATTTCAGCTTTAATGAACATGTGGATCCATCCGAACTGACTTCAGATTTACTGAACAAAGTTCAATAAATGTTGCGAACACGTGGACAATAAGAAACTTTCTTATTATTTACTGAACAAAGTTAGATAAATGCGACAAAGATATGGGCCATAAACAAACTTTTTTATTATTTACCGAACAAAGTTAGATAAATGCGGCGAACACGTGGACCATAACAAACTTTCTTATTTACCAAATGATATTCGTTAAATGCTGTGAACTAACGAAGTTACTACTTATTTACCGAACGAGGGGAAACCATCAGGTATAACAAACTTTCGGCCCTTAACAACAACCCCCTCCCCCCCAATCAATCCATTATAGCGAGGGTTTACTGTAAATGAAAATGTTCAATTGATCTCCTAACCTCATCGACATGTTCCTTTTCCTTTAAGAGAAAAATTTGAAAAAGAACTTTGGTATCTTGAAGCAGTATCATTGAGAAATTTCATGGACCAACTGATTGAGTGTCACCAATTGCTATAGTACCTAAAAAGGAGGGTGAAATTAAACTCAGTGTTGATATGGTTCAACTAAATAAAGCTATAAAAAGGGCACATGTCATCCCTACACTTGAAGAGGTCCATCAACAATTAAATGGATCCAATCAATTTTCAAAACTTGACCTGAATAATGGTTTTTATCAACTTGAATTACAGCCTGGTAGTCGGAACATTACTGCTTTCTCTCGCCTATGTCGGTATCGTAGATGGAGCATTGGGACTAATTGTGCCACAGAAATTTTCTATAAGGAATTAAATAATAAAATTTCTGATATACCTGTCCCATTTATACAAAACTTTTCCTCAAAAACTACAAAACTTTGTGAGCTCCTTCATAAGGATGCTGAATGGAATTGGACTGTAGATCATCAGAAAGCATTTAATGAGCTCAAATCTGCTTTAACAAAAGAAACAGTTATGGGTTATTACTCTCCATTAGCTGATACTGAGGTCATTTGTGATGCATCTCCTACAGGACTAGGTGCTATGATTGTGCACAACCAAACAATGAATTTAAAGTAATAACATATGCCAATCGAGCTTTACCACCCATAGAGCAAAGGTACAGCCAACTTGAGTGCAAAGCCCTAAGCTTAATGTTTGCTTGTGTACGTTTTCGGCTGTATTAGGCAAAAACTTTGATCTGATTACTGATTGTCAGCCTCTAGTTTCCCTGTTCAACAATCCTCAGAAATCTGCACCATTTTGTGTGGAAAGAATGCGATTAAAATTGCTTGGGTTTAATTTTCATGTCAAACATCAGCCAGGAAAACTTAATCCTACTGGCTACATGTCTCGCCACCCATTGCCAATATCACATTGCCCGAAAGATGAGCTCAAGCTAGCTGAGGATTTACAAGCTTATGTTCACAAAGTCATTCTGACTGACTTAGTGCTGTGACTCTTAAAGATATCCGGCCAGCTATTGATAATGATAAGGTTCTGTCTGATATCAAGTACGTTCTGCAAAACAACAAATTACCTACAAAAACTTCTCAAATGCTGCCTTTGCTTCCAGTATGGGGTGAACTACCTGTTGAATCTAATATTGTTTTACAAGGTCATCAAATTGTTAATCACCGCTACCCACAACAGACCAGTTTAAACACTGTAAAAAAAGTAAAATGATATGAAAGAGCTTAATATATTGATGGTCGGAGAAAGTTCAGATTTCTTTTGTATTTACACACTGATAATTAATCACCACTACCCACAACAGACCGGCTTAAACACTGTTGCTGGGTTTAGGTTATTCATGCGTTCTGACATTTATATGTATCTATGTATTCGTATTTTGCCCAGCCCTAACCGTTCATAGTAGAAACTTGAGATTTTGCACGCACACTCCCCTCAATGAGTAGGTGAAACGTTTTGTTTTGTATTTTAAAAATTCCCTTCCAAAATAAGTTTTTAGTGGGGGTTCAATTTACAATGTAAGTTTATGCTAAATTGATCCCTTAGTTTGTGCACAGCATTGTTCATGCTTATTTTTTGAAAATTTGGGACTTTTTAGTGATCAAACAAAACAAAAGGCAAGAGAAGTAACTTATTCATCTGATCACCCCTTTTCCCAATTTTTTAATTGATCATCCCCAACATGGCATGCTGCTTAAAGTCATTGGTCACAGGATGGTTTCTAACCAGACTTGTTTTTTTTTAAATCATGAATTTATGGTTTGAACCATACTGGTAGTATTTTCATCAAGGTAGCTTAATTTTACCACCACCACTGCTTAATTTATGAGGTAAAAAAGAGCATACATGGGTGGCCGTGATTCATAATTTCCCTTGGAATGCTAGTTATTCATAGTGCTTTGCTTATGTTGCACACGTGGATCATATGGGCTTAGTGAAAACTAAGCAATTACTTTCTTCCAAACTTTGGTTTCCACAGCTCAATAAGTTAGTAAATGATGTGATCAAGGACTGTCTTCTTTGCCAAACTACTATGTATCAAAATATTAGAGAACCACTGCAGCATATTTTATTGACAAATTATCCTGGGAAGAATTTCTTTAATCTGTACCCAGTGGGGAATATTTACTTGTAGTATTTGAGGTATACTCTAGGCATCCAGAAGTGGAAATTGTTTCTTCAACAAAAGCTAAAATCACTATACCAGCACTTGATAAAGCTTTCTCAGCTTTTGGTATCCCCATACAATTAAAAACAGACAATAGTCCTCCATGGAATGGTGATGAAATTAAAAACTTTGCAAAATTGGTTTCCACTATCAGCCTGTTACGCCTGTCTGGCCACAAGCTAATTCTCAGCCTGAAAACTTTAATTGAACCCTGCGTAAACTGTTGCAAACTGCCAAAATAGAACGCAAGCGCTGGAAACAGGAATTATATTGATTTCTGCAAAATTACCATTCTATGCCAACATCTCTCTAAAGGGAAGAGTCCGGCTGAGCTTATGTTTCAAGTTTAGAGTGAAATTACCTTAAATACCACAGAAATATGATAATCAGGATGTGAGACAGACTAATGCTAAAGCAAAGCAAACTATGAAGTACCATTACGACAAAAAAAGGGATATTAAACCTATGGACTAGTTAATTGTAGACAAAGTGTTAGTTAAACAACCAAAGCAAAATAAACTTACACTGCCTTTCAATCCAATAACATATATCATCACAGCGAAAAAAGGAACTATGATGACTGCCACATCAGAATAATATTATGCCAAACTGTTCTCACTTCAAGAAATTACAGAATACATCTAATTTTTGTTTGCCTTGTGATACAGAATACAATTCTGAGCCGGTCATTGATACTGAAGCTGTTGTTGAACTGGATCAATGTAATGATTCTGTCGAAGAAGAAGGGGAAACGTCTGTACAGGAAGATGATATTCTGAGACAAGATGAAGCAGTATGTAGATACCCAGTAAAAGATAGAAAAGCCCCTGTTCGATTGGCAGATTATGAGTTAGATGTTTGATGGCAAGATGAATATTTTCAGAAATGAAGTGCTAGTAACTTCTCATCTCTAACACTTAGTTGATACTGTGAAATTTGTAGGACGATTTTGAATTTTATACTCAGAGTTTTTGATAGTCAGAGTATCTTTATGATATTTTTATATTGAGAGTCTTGGTTGTGTTTTTGACGTATCTGTTTTGATACAGTTATTGGTTAGTTTATATTATACTAAAAGTAAGCGGGAGATGTTATGTTCTAGTTGACTAAGTTGTCTCCCTTAATATTGGCTCTCTAATAAGGAAATTATTAAGGGATAATCACTTCTGGGGGCTTGGGTTATGGTGTCTTGTGGATAAAGCCACATGTCAGCTCTTATCTTGGGTTAATCCTTTGTCATCCTTGTTATATCGAGTGTCCCAGCATTATACATACTTACATTGTAAATCAAACCCCTCACTAAAAACTTGAAAAGTTTGGGAATTTTCAAAAACTACTGTGCTCCAGAGTCCCATTAGTACCATAGAAAATTTGGTGGCCATACCTCTAACTGTCCTTGAGTTATGTGATGACAGACAGACAGACAGTTGGTGAATTATAGTAAGATTTCACTGTTTAGATTTATTTTATGTTATAAATTAAGTCAATTTTTAACAACAATCATAATGAGGTAAAGAATTAGAATATTATCAAGACTTTGCTTGAGAGATTCTGAAATTGTGGAATATGAACATGACAGTAATGTCCAGAATCATCAGAACATTGAAGAATGATTAAAAATAACAACACAAAAAAACAAGTGTAAACTAATGTGATCTACGTTGCAAATTCTATAATAATGCTAAGGACATCAAGATCCAAGAAAAAGGCTATGACATTTTAGCATCACTTCCAGCATTACACGCAAGTAAGTTTCTGTATGAAATAGCAACAAGTTTAAATTCTAATCAATACCTATTATGTCACAGGCGGTAATGAATGGAATGAAAAAAATAAAATTAAAAAGTTATGAAAATAATACAAAAATTTGCTAAAAGCAATGTGTCCATACTAGTTCACGGATATATTCAAATTTCTATGAGCTGATTTTTTTAAGGAAAGAAACCAAATAACATATTTACATATATTCACTATTTAGTTCTTTAATTACATTTTTCATATATGCATTAGTAACATTTAATATATGGCCTTGGGTTTCCTTTT
The DNA here is from genome assembly GCA_006491835.1 of Architeuthis dux. Classification (NCBI taxonomy): domain Eukaryota; kingdom Metazoa; phylum Mollusca; class Cephalopoda; order Oegopsida; family Architeuthidae; genus Architeuthis; species Architeuthis dux. The sequence goes on along the minus strand of VCCN01005310.1, from coordinate 5,730,250 downwards.
CTTCAGTTTTCAATATCAAGTTTTTTTCAACCTTTGTCCTGCTGAGGGCAACATACAATCATTCATGAGCAAATATGGGTTCTGAAAGGTATATGCCAACCGTATCAAACGATTGACCTTGGGATTTATTTATTGTCATTACAAATTCTGGAATTAGAGGAAATGGCTTTTATATTAAAATGAATGGTAATGTTAGTGTAAGGTCAATCCTTGGAATAAGCACAATTTTGTGATTGTTACTGCCAGTATTTCAATGCAGACAAAATGTGCATTCAGGTATCTAAGAATGGGGCAAATTCCGTTCAATAAGCCTTTTTCGGCATTGAAGTTTCTAACCATCATCGCTATAACTCCAACTTCGAGTAGATGACTGAGGTGGCAAGCCATGATATTTGGTGGTGCAGACATTCCACAGGAAACAGAGCTTGTATTTCTTCATTGCCATCAACAATTGTATGCACGCTGTGATATTCTATCAATTCTGTAGGCAATAAACTGAGGACATCCTTATTCAGTTTGAATGCATCCATTAGAAACCATCAACCAAAACTCTCAACATAGGTTTCTTCAGCTTTTAAGTTGGTCTGGCTGGCAATGTATGTGTTACTCATTCATGCCACACTAACAGAGCTGGAGGGCTGAAATTTTAAGCATTACTCCTTATTATGTCTAGAAAAAACGGATTTTTTGTTTTTAGTGGGGGTGGGTTCAATTTACAATGTAAGTTTATGCTAAATTGGTCCCTTAGTTTGTGTCTGGCAGCATTCATGTTTGTTTGTTTTTTGAAAATTCAGATCTTTTTAGTGATCACTGCCCAACAAAAGGTGAGAGCAGTAACCTATCCATAGATCACACCTTTTTCTAATTTTTTAATTGATCACCCCAACATAGCATGCTGCCAAAAGACATTGGTCATTATAATGTCTATATAAATGTATCTATATGTTAAATCAATAAACATGCCGAGGCAAGCTCCCAGCAACCCCCATTCCGTTTCCGGTCCCAGAAAACACAGACTGGAAGTGGGAACGGGGAAGGCTCACTTTTTATCAGGCGAAGAACCCCATCACACGTATTGTCTTGTTCCGTCTTCTTTTCTTAACACGCTTAAGCACGGTTACGAATCAAATGCATTCTAACCTTACACAGCTAGAATAAAAAGACTAACAAAGCGAGCAGAGGCACTAAACACAACCAGAACATTACAGTCATGTGATGGCTTCTATTGAGTGACTGAACAGGTTCATTAGTAATTTCTGCAATATTTCCATAGACAGTATTATTTTCAGTTAGATCCCCATGTTTGATCCTAATAATCTCAGATGGAAGATCAGAGTCAGTGTCTGTAGCATCATTCCTAACATTAAGGAACCATTGGTTGAATTCAGTCTGTCCTATACTTCTCATATTAGTAGTGAGCTGGAGCCTCTGGATGTATCTCCAGAGAGGGGAACTTTTCACACATGACTCTATGATGGCTGTGGTGGAACCTTGTGAGATGACATTTGCTCTCTGTCTGAAATATCCTCTAAGAAATAATGTCTTTCCACCAAATGGCATGCATGTGCACAGGGGGCAGGATTGGGATGCTTGAGCCCCTACCCTTTTTCTTCTTCATATCAAAAGTGCTTTTAGTCAAAATTTAAAAATATATTTTAATAGAAGACACAACAAAAATAATGCATTGAATTTAAGAATACTTACCACATACAATTTTAACATTCTTTGTGTATACATATATACAGCCTATATGGCATTGTGGATTTCATTTTTTTAAATGTTAGGAGAGTGCCTTTTTTTCAATGAGCCCCTTTCCTTCTGAAAGTCTGTGCATATCACTGCCAAATGGCTTGTTATTTCCGATTATTTTTTTCAAGAGATTGTCAATGACCCTCAGGGAATTTGATAACAAACAAGATGCTTCATCACTGATAACCAAAGAAGCATTATAAATAACCTGAGACTCTTCACTCGGAACTCATTGATGATGTTGAAGTCTCCAAAATTGGAACAGGAAGTCACAGGCCACTGTCCTTCCCTCTTCTAATAATTCTAACAAGCAGGACCAACGGAAATCACACGGGTGTTGACAACTAAGATATCATCATTACTCTTGCATATATATTTCTGCAATTAAAGTATATAATTTTGTTAAAGTAATTTATTACTTATTGAATGTATCTATATTAACAGGCAAAGGCAAATGAAACTAATATGTTATTAGAAACCGCCAACCAAAACTGTCAACATCAACATAGGTTTCTTCAGTTTTCATGTGAGTCTGGCTGGCTATCTATGGATGACCTGCACATTCAGGCCACACCAATGAAGCAGGAGGGCTGAAAATTTGAACATTTACTCCTTATTATGTCTAGAAAAATCGCTTTTTCTTGTTTTTTAAAATTCACCCCTAAATAGGTTTTTAGTGGGGGGGGGGAGGGGGTCAATTTACAATTTAAGTCTATGCTAAATGTTCACACTTGTTTTGTTTTTTTAATTCGGACTTTGTTTTAGTGATCACCGCCCAACAAAAGGCGAGAGAAGTAACTCATTCATCGATCACCCCCAACACGGCATGCTGCCAAAAGACGTTGGTCACATATGACAGTTTCTTTTGAGTAACTAACCAGACCTGTTATTGTTATTGATTACTTTTGCTATCTGTCTATATTCCTGTTGTCTACTACTACTGTAACATGAATGAATGAATGACAGTTTGAGTGAAGGTTGAGTGAGCTTAGTACTATTTTCTCCCACCCAAGCATAAGCAGCAAGCACCCGCTTCCATTCTTAGACTTCTTGTTCATTACATTGCAAATTTGGGTGGGGAATAAGAGAAAGGGTGAAAGATATGAGGAGAATGAATAATAATCAGAAAGCGTAACGATCGTACGATACACACAAATAGAATAATAATTGTCTGCGCAAAATGAGGTTTTGTATGTCATCTTTATTTTAATTTTATTTCAAGTCCCGCTGTAAAGGTTGTCAATTATTGCTCTCTTGCCTGTCAGTGGTGTACATCAATTTCAATTTATAGCCAAAATTTCATGAATAACCAAATACAATTTTCTTCTGAAGCATCGAACATCAATGGTTAACTTGGAGCGTTTATTTATTTCGAGGAAGTCACATATCACATGATTCCATACATTTACAAGACGATATGTAACTATCCGTAAAACACTTATATTGTAGCCATGCCTTTGAAATAAATAAAATAAAATGCTTGCTGTCACCATACCGCTATTCACAAATTAAACTAACAACTATACTTGAATGTTTAGTCTATTTTCAGTTTTAGTTTCAGGTGAAGAAAGCATTGACATGCTTGAAGACAAACGGTGATCTTCTAATTTAGGTTCCTTCCGTACACAATATCTAGTGTTTGTTTTTCCTACTCAACATAACAACAACAACACAGTTGAGTAAACAAATCAACAATACTGGATTGGATAGACTATTTATCTAAAGTAATTTGTTTGGTTTACAATTCTATATGACTTTGTGAAATACAATTCAATTCAATAATAGAAAACTCTATATTGACAATTATGAAAGGAGTGAAATAAAGAAACAATTTTTTCACATTCCAAATGTTTCGACTGAAAGATTATGCGAAAAATGTAAAATCTTTCACATAGTTTTACGAATTACACATTACTGTGTTTAGACTGTCAATGCTGTTATTTGTTGTAGAGACTAAAATTGGAGAATCAATGCTTCTTTTGCCACTTTTCAGGGTCATATTTTGCTGTTTAAAATAAACATTAAAGTATATTCGTGTCGAAACTGAAGACATCTTGGACATGAAGACGTTTTAAAAAACGGCCTTCTTATGAGTGAGCAGTTAAATTGTAGGTTCGTTCAATGAACAAAAATAAAATTCAAGAACGGTGATAGATGTGTAGATATACACAATCTACCTTTTAAAAGAGGACACAATACACATGATTAGCTTCCCCTTATTAGTTCTTGGAGAAATATAGACAGACATTTGTTAGCCTCCATCAACTTTGGCACAAGGCCATTTCTCTAAAGAAGAAACATAAGCTAACTTGATGTCACGTGAAACATCAAGGGAAATAACTCTTGTTCGTTCGTGAGATAAACTTTTGCGGATGTCACCGTTGCTGGATTTTGATTAACGATCGCTACAATCAGGTGATCGCTATATATACTCAATTTAATTTGACCGTTTACCCCATAGAGACATTTTTAAGGCAATTCGAAGATTTCTTGGGAATTAAAACAAGAAGGTTTCCTTTGATTTTGAGTGTGATGGTCCGTGGAAAGGCACACGTTTAATTGAGTCAATCAGTATGTGGTTGTGGTTAAGCACAAAAACAATAATCGCTGAAGTCGTCTCGTTCGTTTCTGACATTATCTTTTAAAAGACCCTACGATTTTAGTTTTTAATGATATAACGACATTATTTTGGACCTTTTTGAACAGCTCGGCTAAAAAGTGTTTGTTTTTTTTTCGATCTGGACATTGAAAAAGGCTTTGAATTTGATTATAAAATTTAAACAACCAACTCTTTAATTTTAAAGTTAAAGTTAAAATATAACTTTTACCCTACCCGGCACACAAATGTAAATAAAAATAAATTAAATTTTCGATACGAAAAAATTGGATATAAAATTAACCCACATTGATAATATAACATTTCCATGTTTTACTTTTAGGAAGGAATGTTAAAAAAAATTAGTTTCGACAGTTTAAGAAGAAATGATCGAAGTTAATTAATTGAAGTTTTTGAATTTTTTGTGAAAATTGTAAAAAAAGGACTTTTCAAATCTACGTTGACAATAAATGCGTAAACAATTAGTGCCAGAAACTGTTTTATGGATCTGCTAGATAAAATTTAAAGAAATGGAATATTATTTTTTATTTTAAGGACTGCAACAGGACAGTTCAGATTCGAGTTGCAATTATAAACAAAAACAAAACAAAAAATCGCTCCAGTGAGTACACAGTGAACACTTAAACAGACATTATTAGAAACGTTATTTTTCAGCGAGATTTCCAAGGGTTGGGTGAGAGTTAGGCCCTTAATAAATTTTCTACAATTACAAAATACAAAAAGATTTAAGTTTTTCAAAACCTTAACGCCAACCCTTGAAAGTCATATTTCCCGCAAATCAACACGCATGCGTATTTTGCATCAGGTTTGCTTTTAATGGCGACTTCTTATACTACATTTTTGGGAAATAAATGTTCGATTTTTAAAAAAATTTGATTGGCGATTACATGAAATTGAATTAGTACCTCGCAGGTCGCATACAATATTGAATAAGCTATGATTATTTAATTAATTACATATTTTATTTTTGTCGCCGTATCTTTGAAGCGCCCGTTTTCTACAATTCTATCAATTTTTTAAAACTTTATTTTTTATTAATTCATCGTGCCTAAAACTAACGAATGAAAACAAAAACAAAGACTAGTTGGCTCTACACTAACAGGTACTATTTGCATCAATAGTAGTAGTAATAGTAGTCACTACAAGTACTACTACTCGAGTATTTAGTAGCAGCGTTACAAGTTCCAGTGCGGGCGTTCAGCAGAACGTACAAGTTTTAAGTACACGCTTACTAGATGTGTAGCACCAGCAGCGATAATACTTTTACTACACAGCAAAATGAATATATGGTGCTATTATTCTTCTTATTATGACTCTAATGTCATACAGCTGACTCCTCCACCATCACATTGACTAGTAAAGGGCGCATATACACAAAAACACGCACTCGCCACTGCTGCGCACGGCATTTCGGCTGGTATTATTAATTAAATACCATGCAAAACCAGGTAAGAAAGTTACTACATTGATTTTCTTATTTACCTAACTCACTTACTTACTTATACCTTTTTTCATATTCTTCAAAGTCTTGCAAGAAATTATTACATTATTTCTTTTTCTAGTTTGCTTTTTGTACGTGCATATTTTATGTTTTAGTGCTGGTTAGTGAGTGTGTGTGTGTTAATTTAAAGTATTTTTAAAAAGAAAAAGTCAAAAGATAATGCAGCATCAATTCAAGAAGGGTAATTAATACTAACAAATAAATTATTGTGTAGAAAAAGCTCAAAAATTGGCTGAATGTGAAACATTTTCATTCTTGATTTTATTTATTTATTGAGAAACTTAAAAGGTGAGAGAGATTATTAAAACATTTCAAAATTCATCTGGTCTGTCCAGATCTTCCCTTTTCTTTTTTTCTCCCTACAAATTATTACATCAAATTTGTTTTATGATGGCATGTTATTATTTTTGATGACTTTCTGTTCCGTGAAGACTCACTAAACAGATTGCTTTATATCCCTTCATTCCATTACAAAGAAAGAAAAAGTAAGGTCATACCATATGCGGTCATTTTTAGATATGTATGAGTCTACCAATGTAAACATAATGTAATCATGAAATACATAATTAATCCACTAGGATTCAAAAGACGACTTTCCATTTAATAAAAGATCTTATTTCAGTTTTTTACCGAAATAAAAGAATGCGACAGGTGCCTAAACCTACGAAACAGAAAGAAAAAAAAGAAAGACTTTTAGATTTTTTGGACTTGTTTGTGTTTTTATATCAGATTTTCGTACTTAGACCGTTAAAACCTTGCAAACTTTATTAATTTTATCTTTTATTTTAAACTTATTTTAGTCTATCTCTCTCTCTTTGGTTTAGGTAGAGTCTACTTGATAGTTTTTAAAATTAAACATTACTCAATGCTATTTATTTATTTCTGGTGATTAGATCACCCCATACAAGTTGCTGCTCCATTAGTTCATCATTTTTCGAGGATTGTATTAAACAAATCTAACAACTTCCGATGTTAACCGTTGAACCAACAAGTCGACACAAAGAAATTAAATATGGTATACAACAACAATACATAATTCTCTTTACTCTCTCTCGTTTTTCATTCTTCATCACAATTCAAATCCGTTTTCAGTTACCATTTCGACGTGTTTCTCCTTATGGTAATATATTGCTGTTTAATGTTCCAATCGATTGTATAATATTTCCATAAAGTAACTAATAATGGGAGATCTGATGTTTGCCAATATTCTTGACTTCAATGGGTCTTATATTGCAGCTTTGATTGAAATTTTAAATAGAATATCTTAACAAAACGTTTTTTATGTCGTTTTTTTTTTAAAGTCAAGATCTGACATCATGGATTGAATATTTTATTTTTAACCCTTTTTTTTTAATGATAATCTCCAGCTTTCGTTGAACGAAGAACACACAGATTAAAAGAAGCAAGCAAATATTAACTTTTCGGATTAAATCATCAGAATATACGTGATAAAAACACAAAGACAAAGACCAATCGAGAGTTTGTACATGTGTTAGTTTTATCAACTTTTACATAATTTCTCTTTTAATCGAAAGTACAACCTATGAACAACAACCCCTAGCTTATACACACACACAAATCGAAGAAAACGAGTAGTGGACGAGGAAAGATCAGACCTTCTCACCTAGAGCGAGGGGGTTTGAAAGTAGGGACCTTAGTCAATTTAATGGTGCAGTACAATTGTTTTATGTAACCCCAACTTAATGTACTCATAAAAAAATATGGTATTATTCTTCGGTGGTAACAGGATTGCTGCTAAGATATATATATATACTGAATATATCCTTTTGCTACCCCCTCCCCCTCTCTGGACAAGTGGCAGCGGACGACCATGGCCACGCTTGAAAGATAACACTGTCATAGATTAATCAGAATCTCAACCATTCTTTTAAGACCAGATCTTTTGTATTTGTTAAATTCTTTGACCAGTGAATAAGAGATCCCTTTCTACTCACTAAATAAACAAAAAAGGGGAGGTAAAAGCTGTAGTTCCCAATAGTTCCATTCCATCTTACTCAGGTGACATTTACTGTGATGAAGAATAACCCTGTTCAAATCCTCTTCCTTAGCCGAAAGACTTTAGCCTTCTTTGAAAGAAAACATTAAATGAACCATTCCATGAATTATTCGGACTATTATCTTCTGTTGTTTTTATCACAACATTTCAACCAATGTATTATTTGACTTTCTTCAGCTGAATGTTGCATCTCGTAATCTGTTGAGTGTCATCCCTGTGTGTGTGTGTGTGTGTGTGTGTGTGTATATATATATACACTCACACACATTTAATGAACACTTATACACTAACCATTGGCATATGTTTACTCGATGGTAGCAGGAAGGGTTAAGTAAAAAAAATAAACAAAAAACAGTCCTTGTCTGTGGCCTTTAATTAAATATGTAATAATGAATGATTGCTGCTTATGTACACATGTATTAGTTATTAAATTCTTTCCACCTCTTCAGTGAGAATCGATGGGATGAGAACCAGGCAAACCTTTTGTATTCAGTGGTGGAAAAAAGAAAATGAATCTGAGAATTTGGGAAGATTTAGAAATACATTTTCAGTTCTTGAGTAGTTGTTGAACTAGAACTATCATTGAAAAGTCAAGTAAAAAGTAAACGTAGCCTTATACCTATGGGTTCATGTCTTCTCCGTGCAAGTATATCTAGTGCTGACAACTGAACGCTGACTTCTCGGCACATGATAACTTAGCGCAAGGACCAAGAAAAACAAACTATAAAAGTTTT
>VCCN01005310.1:5706932-5720306 GCA_006491835.1 Architeuthis dux | reverse complement strand
ATGCTGCCAAAAGACATTGGTCACGTGACAGTTTCTATTGCATGACTAACCAGAACTGTCTTTATTTATTTACAGATATATCAGATATCTAATCACTATAATTTGCTGCCATATTCAACAATGGTTTTGCATCCTTAAAACTTTTACTGTCTTTCTACCAGAAATACCAATAGCTTCATGATAATAGCTATAACTGTTGCATCTCTAATTAAGACTGAGATGGTTATACTATGCAGATACAGTATTAATAATCTATCTAAATAATGAACAATGTGACTTATCTGTTTGTTTCTCTGCCTTCTGCCTAGGATCAAAATGTAGTATCTGTGTATTGGAATTTACAGATAGAGGATCGAACAGAAAAATCTTGCTGTTCATTATATAGATAGACTTTTAGCAAATTGCAATGAAGGTTAGAGTACCATGCTAACAATATAAAATACTAAATCTGAATCTTTATGCAGTTTTTCTTGTCTCATATTCTCCAAGTGGCTATTTATAAAATATTTATCAGGATTTATAATTTTGTGTTTAACAAGGTTATCATATTGCAGGCAAAAAAATTATATTTATTGGAAATATATTTTGCAATACGTACTTTCAGAAAAACAAAATTGTTAATCCACAAAATAAAGCAAGTGTCAAGCATAAAAAAAACAAATGTTATCCCCCTATTTAAAAAAAAAAAAAATATTCACTTCATCAAAATTATTGAGATTAGAAAATCCTGACTCAGTGGGTGAGTGTTATAAACAGCTGTTTCTCTAATTGTGATTTTCTTTTTACTTATAATCTTTTATAATTATTGCCAAATGTTTAGAATATATAACATTGATGTAACACTGACACAGATCTAGAAATTAAAGATCACCTGGAATAATGTATCTCCAACAACAGTAGAAAATTAGTTCTCACTGAAAATACACTGGATTTACTAAAAATGCTTAGCACTAATAGACATCTATCTGTATAATGAATACTGTGACTTTTTCTGTTTATTTTCTATCTATTACCATGGACTGTTCCATTTAAAGGTAACACTTTTGATGATAAAAATATCTCCTACCCACAATTTGAAACATGGACACTTCCACTTAAATGAGTTAAGTCACTTTTTGATAAAACCTCAGATTAAATTGGTAAGACGTAAACATTTATTTACACTATTAACAGCTTTGAAGCAGTGAACTATTACATCTTAAAGTAAGAGAATGTGAAGAAACTGCTGGAACCCCACAGAAAAAAAACAAGTAGATATTTTTATCAAATGCACTTCGGCTTCCAGTGTGCATATATTAGTGATGTACTGGAATATCAATCTGGTTGGATATCCGGCACCGGATTCACATGGTGGCAGTGATAATTTTTTGTGAATCCGGTGCCGGATATCCGACTGGATTGATATTCCGGTACATCACTAGTGTGTATATACATATATATAATTTATTCATTATTATTATTATTAACATTTAATTTTTATTTTTCTAACAAAAAATCATCTCCTAGAAATTTATATATTGGAATTTTTCCATGTGTAATAACTAGTGTGTAAATAAATGAATGGACATTGTACAGGCATCTATATTCTACATTGTTGCTATTGTCCTAGAAAAAATGAAATAGTTTACTTGTGTGTTCACTTAGCTAAACAAATCAGTAGCTATAAAAAGTCAACATTTCACAACTTCCAATGAAACACTCCCTCATCTTACTAGAGTTGAATTGTTTTACAAATGAGATGACAAGATTGACAAAATTCACAGAATCATTGAAACTACTTGAATGTTTTGTTTTTGTTTGTTTCTGTCGACTCCGTGTAGATCATAGGGCCGCAACCACTCTGCTGAAGTTTCAGTAACAAGTAGGTTTTCATGGTGGCGGTGCTAGCCCCACACCCAACCCTCCTCCTTAGCTTAGGACCAGCTATAGCCACTGCCAAGCTGTAGGTGTTTTCTGCCAGATTAGCTTTCTCTTAGAAGTGGATTCATGTCTCTCCCATGGGCATTAGTGTGTAGTGAATGTTAACAGCCTTGGCTGAAACGTTTTCCATGCTGGTAACTGTTATGCCACTCTGCACTGCCCTTAATTGTTTTACATTATTTGAATGCTTGTATTTTAGCAGGATGCTCTTTGGAATATTATTTGCACCGGAAGCAGATATTGAATCAAGATAGTTATCTCCAGCATATACAACCACTAATTTAATATTAACTGTTATACAAGTCATAAGAGAAGAAAAATAGTATAAACGTTTCCACAAGAACCAAAGATAGAAGTTATTAACAAACGTTCTCAGACATGTGGATCTCTCTCTTGATGAAGAAGTTGCTTGATGCTGAAATATCCTAAGTGAAATGAAAATCAACTAAAATGAAGACAGAGAATAGAAAAGGAACAGTACAAGAGAACATGATCAAGCTCACTTGTAAAAAACATTATACACTGATTGATATAGTTAGACAATGTGGAAAAGAAAGAATGAGAAAACCGTGTTACGTCTCAAACATGTTTATTATCATGAAGATAAATCTTTATGCATTTCGTCGCTGTGAGCGATGTCCTCAGATTTATTATTACTGAGATGAGGAATTACACTGATTTACTCAGATTAGTGTCTTCATCTTGGTTGTTATAGTCACTATATTTTAGCTGTTGTACTCTCTGGCCTTCTTCAGGTGTCTGTTGTAGTTGGTAATCTTTCTGGGAATTTTGAACCGAACCCTTTATACAGTCCATGGGGGTAGATTGTTCTCTTTCTGTTATCCATGACATTATCTCGTATCAGTTAATTCTTCCTAGTTAACCCATCCTTGAAATGTTGCTTGTCTGCCCCTTCCACTGAACCAGAGTATATGACTTTTTTGCACTACCAAACCCAGGTATTGAACTCATGACCGCCAGGTTACTAGATATGCTTAACCAACGCTTTTATCCACATGTGTAGGACAATCCAGTGGTAGAAACGTGGCGCCTTAAACCTAATGTAAGTTGGCTGCCTCTTCAGCTGAACCGGAGTCTGTCTTTTTGCATTGCCGGTAATATAATCAGACGGTAGAATTTTTAGAGTCTTAACCCTTCTACCGGTCAAAAGACATTGGCTTACCGGTAGAGCGACATTATTGTTTTTGGCTATACAGGTATTGCTTCAGACAGGCAGTGTATCTAGGCACAATGTAGTGCTGAGTGAACACTCGGTTTTAGACAGTTTACTCCCAGAGTTCTTTTAAATAACAATGACTGGAAACAACAATGTCGCTCTACCAGTAAGCCATTGGGGACAGAAATGTTGTTTGACCGGTAAAAGAGTTATACTTAATGCTTAATTAAAAAAATCTTAAAAGTATAAAGGATATGTTATGCTGAACTATGAGACTGTTAATTCCGATATAACCGATTTAAAGATTTAAAAAATTTTTTTAATATAAACCATAAAATTCTTAAACATTATTTATTTTCAGTAATTAGGTGCCCAAAGAACCTGTATATCAATTTTTATTCTAATCAGTTCAGCAGTTCCAAAGTTCAATATTTTTTGCATGTTGACATATGGGTATTTACATATAAAATGTAAACAAACAATCTGATTGGCCATAACTCACCACCCCCCAGGTAGAATCTCTCCACAAGCCTACATACAAAATTTCATTGAAATATATTGAAGAATAACGTAGTTATCCATTTGAGAAAAAGGATACAATGCTGATAGACACCTATAGTGAATGATAGTCCACGGCAGCTTTTTTTTCGCCAAGGACAAAAAGTCGCTTATTGATATTTACTAAGCTTAGCTTATTACAACACAAAGGTCAAACAATAAGGGGTGAAGGAAGATTGTGTTACGCCAAACTTCTAAGTGAGGAAGGCTTGCTTACCTAGAAAAAGTTACTCCTCTATACACCTTCGTTGTGAGTATTGAAATCATCTCAGTCCTACTCTCTTATTACCATTACTTGGAACTGATGGTAAATTTGTGGAAGATCAGAAAACATTCCTTGTGGTAATGAGTTTTGTTATATAATTAGAGTAAAAGGTTTGCACAATGATTGGCTCCATAGTGGTCTTTGCACTTATGGAGTATAAAATGATACATTGTTCATGTGCAGGAAAGGATCTGATACTCAGCTCAGTATCTGTAGCTGTAAAACTATAAATTAACCTCAGAAGGTTAAGGACCTCTAGTGATAATATCATCTGAAATCAGTGCAAACTGGTCTGTAACATTGACAACTTCAAATTTGAATGTTAAAGATACAAGTCTGGTTAGTTACTCAATCGAAACTGTCATGTGACCAACATATTTTGGCAGCATACCTTGTTGGGGGTGATCAATTAAAAAAAATTTGACAAAGAGTTGATCAATGAATAAGTTACTTCTCTCACCTTTTGTTGGGCAGTGATCACTAAAAAAAGTCTGAATTTTCAAGAAACAAGCGTGAATGCTGCCAAACACAATGGGATCAATTTAGCAAAAATTTGCATTGCAAATTGAACCCCCCCCCACTAAATTCACCTATTATGGGGTGAATTTTCAAAAAAACCCAAAAAACGTTTTTATAGACATAATCAGGAATTCAGTAGATGTCACTTAGTACACTTCCTGAGTTAAAATCAAGGATAAAATATAATATTACATAAGAGACTGTGCAGATCAATTAAATTGTGTCTGACACCGGTGTCAGATTGTGTTCTTATGGATTAAGTTATCAGCCCTCTAGGTCCATGTGTGTGGCCTGTACGCATGATACATACCTACCTACATAGATAGCCAGATTTTGAAGTCTGAAGAAACTTATGTTGACAGTTTTGGTTGACGATTTCTAACAAACTAGGGATTGAGATAAATTAACAACGTTAGCCTTCCATCTTTCACAGTAATAACTTATCAACTTCCTACGAATTAATTAAAAAAATAAAATGACATTTAAGTTTCCTATTACTGTAAATTCTATTTGCAATGACATAATCTTTGTAAGCTGTGTCAGAGAATAAAAGAATATGATTGATATGGATTATAAATTATAAATAACTCCTAAGTGGAATATATATGTATGTATATATATATTTTTTTTTTATCAGGTTGCAACGATTGTTGCAACAAATCCTACTGTTACAGGCAGGGTTCTTAGCAACCAATTCAATATTAGCCATATGACTATTCAACACTATTTGCAGAAGCTAGGAAAAATGTCAAAGTTTGGAAAATGGGCCCCCACATGACCTGTCCGTAGCAAATCACCAGCAACATGATTGTTATGAGTCACTGCATTCACAGCAGCCCCAGACACTGGGGCAGAGTTGTTACTGAGTATGAGAAATGGATCCTTTTTCACAATGTTAAGTGCCATCGTCAGTTGTGATGATAGACCTGTGCACCAAACCAACAAGAGGTGATCTTCATCTAAAGAAGATCTTGTCGAGTGTTTGGTGGGATATGCAAAGAATCCTCCATTACCGTGCTGATTTTGTTGTCTTAACAAGATGGCGGAATCATGTAGACATTTATGTTTCTAAAACAAAAATGGCTAAAGTGTTGGCTATTTCCGCCTTCTTCTCCAACTCTCCCCATGACATCACAGATCTGACGTCTATGTACCATATGGTCTGGATACCACATGGCCATCAATATTTTCGGGCACCCTTAGAGAGGACTTATTTTAATTACCCATTCTAATACAGAACTCGTTATCAGCATTGATACTGATAACTTTAATACTGGTAAGTTTACAAAACTTACAGTGGCATTTAAATCTTTGTTTTCCAACCCATTAATATTAATAATTAAACATCCTATTATAATTCCAAACAAATTTTGCTCAGGAATAGTTTGTATAAACTACATCCCCATGATAGTTGTTTTTATACTTATTTATCTGTTTTTAAAGAAAAATACCAGAAAAATAAAACAATTTTTTTAATAAATCACTCTTTATTATTATTATTGGATGAAGTATTATAACACCCCACCTTTTATTAAATTTGACTAGCTTTTACCTTCATCCTAATTTTAGTTGTTTTTATACAACTTATTAATTCGGGCCACTATTTCTATGGCAACAGATAACAGTGCAATCAGAAATAAAGAGTAAGCCTTCAGTGAGAATCAAACTCACACCCTCATTGCCAGAGGGAGACTAGTTTAGCTGCTTTTTACCAATCGGCTACAAAGACTTCATGGATTAGCAGAAGCTGATTCACACTTATAAACTCACTCCCTACAACTGACTTTCTGTGCAATATTTATGTTGTTTTACATATGAGACATAGACTTTTTTATAAATCAAGCTTTATTATTATTATTGGATGAAGCATTGTAACACACCACCTCCATTAAATTTGATTAGTTTTTACCTTCATCCTAATTTTAGTTGTTTTATACAACTTATTAATTCGGGCCACTGGGCAATGAGGGTGTAAGTTTAATTCTCACTGTCAAATTAGTCAAATTTAATAAAGGTGCTGTGTTACAATGTGTGTTACGAGAAGTGTGAATCAGCTTCTGCTAATCCATGACGTCTTTGTGGCTTCTTGATATTTCTTTTGATACCTCCATTTTTTTTCTTTCTATTTTTTCCTGTAGACAAATTTTTGTCTAAGTTTTTTTTCTTTTTCCATCTTACCTTGAGAGACAAGAAACACCTAAATTTCCATACTCTGACCTGCAATACTGGGAAGAATTATACCCAGCAAACCTCATAATCAACCATGAAATCTAATTTCTTTGTGAACTCTACCCTCCAAGTATCACTTACAATCTGATGAAAGAGTTCTCCAACCTTTTTTTCATCTTGACAGCAAATGTTTCAGGCAATGTAAGTGATGCAATCAAAAGTCTCTGTCTATTTTAGTAAAAGTTTCCTTCTTTCCCACTGCTTTTTCCCCCTTTTTTCTTTCCTTCTTCCTGTTGAACAATAAACAGCGACATCTGATTTTATCTTAAAGGAAGGAACAATAACTTTTTTTTCCTTTTTTATTTCTCTGCCCTTTTCCTGTTCTCAGAATAAAACATAGATAATCAGTATTCTTTTTATTTCCTCCTTTTAGAACAAATATAATCTATGCTCTCTTTCCAACTCCCACACAGGGTGTTTTTCTTCTTTACACAGATGGAGACTTTTAGTCTAAAATTCAACATTTTTCCATAGTTTCAGAGTCAGAAGTTAGACTTTCAAAATATTGAAAGGAAGGAAGGAAATGTAATTTTTAAAAAATTTTTTTTTTTTTATTCTTCCTTTTTATTTGATTATCCAACAATATATATTAGAAAAGAAGTTAGAGAATATATATTAAAACATTGTCAGTTTCTTCCCCACTTTACAAGGAAAATATTGTCTGAACATGTCACTTTATAATTGTCTCAGCATTTAGTCACAAACTAGTCAGTAGGTATCTATAAATAATTATAAATCTTTCTCCGGTCAATTTTTGTCCTTCCACTTATCTAAATTGGATATAACACTGAAGAGAAGTAACCGAAATACATCGAAGCTGTAATTTTGTATGATGACCGGAAAATTATTTTCAATGACAATTATAGCAGGCTGTTCCACACACCATAAAGTCTGGTCCCTTCCAAACACGCATCTTTGGAATGGGCACTGGTCTTGTTTTCACTAAAAGCACAAATCAGTGGATAATGGCACAAGAAAATTTGAATTTCAACATTTATCTCTTCTAACAAATCAAAAGAGATATGACTATCCAATCAACAGACGGCACTTCAATATCTTCCTTTGGAAGTCACCCCCAAACCAACATAACTTGCAGGCATCTATAAAATGGTGACACTGCTGATTCTAACTCTGAAGACCCATAGTGAACTGCTACAGCCAATATCTTATTTTCCAAGTTAAATTTTGGTCTGATTAGTTATAAAACTGTATAAATGTAGAATGACAAAACCAGAGTACTGTAATTAGCAATGTTCTCTCTAATTTTTTGTCATCAATGGGCACAGAAATCTTATGTTGTGCAAATTCTTTGCTTCTGACAAAAGTATGTGCGCACTTTGACACAATTCGACATAGGGAATCAATATTTTTTTCAATAAAAACTCAGTAAGCTACCTACAGAATTTGAAATCTTTTGTGTGCATATTAATTTCCTTTGTGCGCTGGTTGCAAAATGTGTGTGCGAGCACACAGCTTAGAGGGAACTGTGGTAATTAGTTCTCTATTTCTACTTGCAACTCAATTCCAGAACTGTTTGACAGCAGTTGACGAAATTTGACGACTAGGTTTATCAGAAAAATGTCTGGGGAGTAGATTTTGATATCTAAAATTCTTGATGAATTGGATCTCTCTTTGATATACAACAGTGTTATATTTTGCCTCGTTTCCCAGTTTTGCATTTGTTAAAGCTGCAAAGTGAGCTGATTTTCTGTCAGAACTGAATATTTATTTTTGAAATGAAAAGTCTTCAAATTGATAAGCAGAGATATAATTCACTTTTTACACTGGTTAAATTAATCTTATCACGGTTATTCAAATCCCCTTTACTCTGTAAAAAATGTGAGGAATCTAGTTTTATGTAACATTGAATTTTTGGGAGGTGACTTTCTCGGGTTTTGCTGAATTTCTAGTTCACATCTGTCTAACCTTTTATTTTGAAGCTTTAGATTATGTATAGATTATGTTTTCTGTTTTGTTTATACCTTTAGGCTCCTCGTTGGACATAGGGCTGCAACCACTCTGCTGTGGTTTCAGTAGACAGTAGTATTTACAGGTTGGAGTTGCTAGCCTCACGCCCAACCCTCCTCTTTTACCCAGGCTTGAGACTAACTATGGCAACTGCCAAGCAGTCTGTTTGTATCTGTCAGAGTAACCTCTATTTACCCATAGAGGGATGGGGAAGAAGTGAGTGTAAACAGGCCTGGCCAAAACTTGAACTCTGTCCGCGGATTCTGTTTTCCATGTCGGTAACTGTTATGTCACTCTGCACCTCCCTATAGATCATAGTCTCCTTGAAAATGGTTATGGCAAGTTGGACATATTAGTATTTTCTTGCTTACGTTATTTTGCTCTACGTTTCAGTTGCCTTAGTGCTGAATATTTTAAATATTACACTTTATCTGTTTTGTGTATTTTAGACTCAGGTATTGGTGAAGACTAATCCCTGCCAATGAAATTGTTTTTGTTTATTGATCTATCTCATCTGCTACTTGTAAATCTACCAACTTAAAATGAATGTAGTATCAATTTAGTGTCCACTGCTTGTATTGATTTTGTTTTTGTTGCACAAAACTAAATAGTTGTAGTTGCTGGATCCATAGTCATTTATAATGTTGCTGTTTTTCAGATGGTGCTTATATTCATCTGATATTTCTTGTGTGACTCATGTTGGTTATCATTAATAAATATTTTAAAGAAACAATTCAAAGCAAAGTATTTCAATTCATTTTAGCACATATTATTACAAGGTTTCTAAGCTTAAGCATATAAAGACGTTGGCCCTTTTGATATTATACTGAAAATCTTTTTTACATTTTTCAGACAAAGATTATATCATCATCATCAGCCGTTATAAGTCCACTGCTGGACAAAGGCCTTTCCCATCTCCTTCCACGACAACCTATCTTGTGTTAGCCTCTGCCAAGTCTTACCGGCAAACTTTTCTATCTCGTCCCTCCATCTTGTGTCTGGTCTTTTCCTACTTCGTTTACTGTCCCATGGGCACCAGTCGGTTAGTCTTTTCCCCCCATCTATTGTCATTTCTTCTTGCTAGGTGACCAGCCCATCTCCACTTTTGCTGCTTAATTAGTTGTATAATATCTTTAACTCTAGTCCTCTCTCTGATCCATGTTGATCTTTTTCTATCTCTTAGAGTTATCCCTAGCATTGCTCTTTCCATGGCTCTCTGTGCTATTCTGAGCTGGTTTTCAGCTCGTTAATCAGCAGTAATTTCTATTTTTAGAAATGATAGTTATATAAAGAGTTATTTGAAACATTATGCTAAAGATTTTTTTTTTATTATTTCATAGTTATTTTTGGTGCTTGGATCATTAGAAATAGTTCTTTAAAAAAATAACAGCAATTAATTATATTTGAAAATGTTTGAGAGTAAATTTGGGGGGGGGGATTTCTGTCGGGTCAAGCAGGATAGTAGTTGTCAAAAACTAATTCCAAGTGCAAAATTAATTGAATTTAGCTGCATAAAAAGTAAAGAATTCTCTAATTGAAATTATTTTTTTATCAAAGTCAGGCTCTTTTCCTGCTGGTTATAGTCTCAAAATTTATTCTGGTAACCTTCTCTCTGATTCTTTCAGCGACTGGTTGTGTTGTAGTTATATTGATTTGTCTGTATTTCCAACCAAAAGAAATGATTCATTATATCCTTTGAAGCTCAAATGGCTCAAACACACCACTAAAAGAGACTGGTGTTATGCAATCTTCCATATAGAAAAATGCATACAAATGCTTGTCATAGAGCAATAGTTATCCAGCTAGTCTCAAGCGAGTGATTTCTTGTGAGTTAATTCCTCATTGGGTGTTCCTTGATTATGGCCTTCATGCCATACTAAGTTAAGCTTGGTAAATGTACTACATCTCTGCATACACAATAGCCTGGTTCTGATCAGTCCCTCAGCTTGCGTGCCAATTATTGCAAACCCCTCCACTTTTTTGCTATTTTTACTAATAGGTGGAGTGAGGAGTGGATTCCACTCCGGGTTTTGAATTCAGAGTTGTCTTTTCCCTAGACTGGTTACAAACCGAGGCTAGAGAGCTCAATCTGCTCTATTATTTGACACCATAGCTGGGGGGAGAAGAAATGTATTCATCCATTTCCCAAGAGCATTAGTGTGAATTGAATGATGAAGTGAATGCAAACAGCCCCGGACGGCTTGCCAATTCCATTTTTCGTGCCTGTAACCAGTTCCCCACTCCAACCTCGAAACACAGTATAATCATGCCAAATCATTTTGTGTTGTTGATTAATAATGTTATACCTAAACAGCGAAGAAAAATCTGATCAAAACGCACAAGAGAAAAAAATTGCCTCAGAACTGAAGATAGACAATGGATATAATTATTGCATTGCTCAATATGGCAACAATTTTGTAATTACTATATATGTATCTTTTATTATTCATATAATGACATCATTTCTTTCTTAAGCTTTTCTCTTGAAGAACTGTTTCCACTTAGCCAAATTAATTTAGCATTCTGACTTTTCTAAGGATTTAGTTTTCTTATTTACACCAACTGGGAATTAAACATTTTTTCCACCAGATCAAAACATTGTTTCACTTCTTATAACCTTTTCCATAGTCAGGTGTAAGTATTTCACCTACTTTTAGTTGTTTATCATTGAATAATTGAGTTTCTGTGAAGGATGTAATATTTGCAGACTAGAACTAACAGAAAAATTGTTAAGTAACAGAATGCTTTGCATTCAAGACTGTTATTTGCTTGTACAATCATTTTACCAAAATGCAGTTTTGTATGGTTTTCAGTGCATGGTATTAGTCATTTATTTAATTTTCTAAATGTCTTTTCATGTTTTCATGTTTCTTGGCAAGAACATTTTTTAACAATATTAAATGATAATGCTCTCATCATTATATTGTATAAAGGCAATTGTAAATTTTATAGAATTTATATACTCTTTTATTTAATTTATTTACTTGCATACTACCCGTCAAAAATGACTTGAATTCTTTACGTATAGATCAGAATTTCTGCCTAGAATCAGAGTATCTGTGCACTCTGCCTAGGATCAAAGTGTAATATCTGTACGTTTATTGAAAAGTGCCACACACAAAAGATATATATGTATATGGATATGCATAATGTTTTATATATGTGGATTTCTTTTAGATGTTATGTTATTAAAAATATTTTTTTTAAATCTGGTACTTTGTTATATTTATTCAACTTTCAATGATTTTGTTAGCGTTTCTGTAAATTAAGGCTTAAATACCAATTTTAACTCGTGGCTTCCAACAATATTGTAGTTTTGGGAAGATATCTTTTATTTTACAATGACATTTAATGAAAGAACTCCTTTTCCTCAACCCCCAAATGAATCCTGAAGGATATCCTGATCCCACTATTTAGACCTAACAATTTGAAGTTATTATCTAACTAAGGTTAATGAAAGATTGATACACCAAATCAAGTTGAAATAGTATTAAACTAGGTATTTCAAAGAGTTTTTTCGGACGATTGAACTCACATTCTCCAATGGAAGAAGCAGCATACATCAACATGTCGGCTGAGTGTATAAGACAGACAAGTGCGGAATTCAACTCGATGTGACTTCCGCTACTCAACAGGGACAAGGTATGGAAATCCAGGCCTATCAAGAGAAAGGGAAGGAAAATACACAAATTCTACGTTATAACTGTTGCTACCATTGAAGAGAAACATTTCTGTTTAGCACCATCACATTTGGATAGTACACCTGAAGAAGGCCGTAGAATGGAGCAGCCAAAACGTTGTATTAACAACATAAACAACAAGGAGTTTAGTTGTCCGAAAAACTCTTTGAATGTTAATGACCCTTCTCCAAACTATAGACAGTAAAAAGGTATTTGTGGATGCAGTTTCAGACAGTTGCAGCCAGTGGTGTATAGCTAGAGATTTGGGAGCTTGGCTCCTTGAGGGGCCCCTTCCAACATTTAGTTAGATTTGATGAAAAAGGAAAATTTGCCATAAATAGACATGCACTATCAATTAATTGGTGAAAAACAAGAATTATTATTTATGCAAATCATATATGTACAAATATATCCTTGTTATTGTATAATGTCAGAACTGCAGTGAGAGAATTATAATTTATAAAGCTTTTTGGGTCAGTCCTCCATTAGAGACCTGTTGGGCATTTTCAAATCCCCCACAGCTACGCCTCTGGTTGCAGTAAAACTTTAGATGTACTCTGCTTATGTTAAAAACATTTCTGGATTAATGCACAGAAATCTATAATGCCTAGCATATCCAAAATAAAAGCTGAAAGGCTAAGTTATCATCAAAGCAATGGACATAAGTGGCTACAAGTACAATTTTTCTTTGACAAGACCTCTGAACTCTATTTCCAAATAAGAAGAGGCACCTAAATGTCTCATTCCTGTAGACCATGAGTGCAAACCTGACACATTAAAGTAGTCCTCAACTTTATCATGTACATAATGGAGATTAATGCATAGCACTTTAGTTTCAGGCTGCAACAACCATATTTTGTTTGGCTCTAGAAGTAAGTTTGCTTGATGCCAAAAATAACATTTTGTACGAACCTTTATTCTTATGTTAGATATAAACATAGGCAATTAGAATATTATTCTGTTAACTGAACCTTGATGTAGATTTGCTTTGATATTTATTTTTTTATACAACTGCTTTTTAAGTAAAGAGTTATCTTACAATCTGTAGCAGTCATTCT
>VCCN01005310.1:5684712-5696312 GCA_006491835.1 Architeuthis dux | reverse complement strand
TTTTTTTTTCTTTTTCCAGATTATGCCAGTCTGCTTCCCTAAAAAACATGACTCTAGGATCCTTTGCGTTTTCTGACACTTCTACCACTCCTGTTTAATATACAGATTTAAAATTGTGCACTTGATAGACAGTTTTGTTAAGGTACAATGTATTATTATCGCAATTAATAACTCAATATAAACGTAGTATTTTCAAACCACTGTAAGAAGATACCCTATATGCCAGTATAGAAGACGGACATTTAATTTAATTTAAAAGAAGACAATTCAAATAGTCATTCAATTTTATAGTTTTGTAAACAAAGTAATATTAAATTGAAATACCCAAATAAACTGCTAGGATATGCAATTGATCCCTATAGATACTGTTCTGGTTAGTCACTCAATAGAAACCGTTATGTGACCAATGTCTCTTGGCAGCATGCCGTGTAGGGGGTGATCAATTAAAAAATTGGAAAAAGGCTTGATCAATCAATAATTTACTTCTCTCGCCTTTTGTTGGGCAGTGATCACTAAAAGGTCTGAATTTTCAAAAAAAAAGTGTGAATGCTGCTGGACCCAAACTAAGGGACCAATTTAGCATAAACTTATATTGCAAATTGAACCCCTCGCTAAAAACCTATTCACAGTGGGGAAATTTCCGAAAACAAAATAAAACGTTTTTTCTAGACATAATAAGGAGTAAATGTTTAAATTTCCAGCCCTGTAGCTCCATTGGTGCAACTTGTATGCATGATACATAGCCAGCCAGCCAGACCCACTTAAAAACTGGAGAAACCTATGTTGACAGTTTTGGTTGACAGTTCCTAATATTACACTGCATCCAGTGTACTAGTATTATGACTAAGGGCTATACTGAAACTTGATATCAAAAGTTATGGGGCTTGAATGAGTTGCAGTGAGTCCTCCAAATACCCCTATAAACCATTCTTATAGTCCAACATATATGCTATATTATTTAGTGGTTGCAAAATGTACAACCAAGAAAAACCTGCTGTATAAGAAAAGTCCATGGTTATTGTTACTTTTAGTGTTGGAAAATCATGTGATTCTCCGAGTATCAAGGGGGGTAATAAATTGTAAAGTTCTACACACTCGCTCACTTGATATTAAAAACGGTGCACAACTTTTAACAATCAAGTGATTTTTTTTACACTAATAGTAACAATAACCAAAGCCCTGAGGTATGTGCATGTTAGTGAGAAAGTGCAGTAGAGAGACTGTCAGAGCACCAGCAGTGAAGAAGTTTTATATAATGTGACAAAGACTAACTATGGTTATTTTTGCTAATAAATAGTCATAGTTGAGACTTGAAAATTCTTTTTTGTAACTCTTCTTAGGCCTTTTGTAAATTTGTGCTGTTTAAGCATTTTTATTTGAGATTTATAGAAAAGATAAGATTTTGAGAAGTCAAAAGTACAGATCTTTATTTTTGGAGCATCAAAGAAAAATGGTTGTTCCAATGATGAAAATGTAAGGTGGAGCCAAATTCACTTAAGGGAAGAATTTTCTTTTCTTTTTTTTTCTTTCTTTAATACAAGAAGAGTTAGAAAATGTAAGGTGGGGCCAAATTCACTTAAAGGAAGAATTTTCTTCTTTTTTTTTTTAATATATATATAAGAAGAGTTGGATAACTCGTCTGAAGATAAGAAATTACTTGCTTGTGACTAAGAAAATTCCCAAAAGTGTGTTGACACAAATTTATAGTAGCTCAGAACCAAGAGCAATTACACACCAGCATTAGTTAAAGATTTTGCAGTACTGAAACTATATATTGGAGATTTTCATTCAGATTAATTTTTTGTGTCCTTATGCTGGCCACACCTTTAGTGGTCCCAGTTTTGGCTCCACATATCACATTACTGCTTACTCTGCCTGTTTGCTATGTGAATTAGACTTAGAAGCGTAGTGTCTCTCACTTCATGCTGCTCAGATTAATTTGTCAAGTAAAAGATCAAGATGTATATTTCTCATACGACAGCCTGTGATAAAGTGAAGGATCTTTGAAAATCTTAATTCAAAAAAAATATTTCACAAGTTAATTCAATAACTAATCCAAGAACTACAAAGCACTCAGAGAGCAGATACATAACTACAAACCGAATGAAAATCAGTTTATATATAGCTACAATACAGGTTAGGTAACTATAAGTTTTTGATTTTAGACTATTGTCTTACTGTATGAAAAATATATTTCAATTGAAAAAATGTTCCTGGCTCTGCCTCCAAATTTAATCAATTGTTCCTTAACTCATGGCCCAACCAACCACAAAATGTCATTGAGATTGATTGAGAACTTTTGGAGATATTGTGTGGATAGACACACAGACAGATGAGTGAATACATATTACTCTTCCAATTTCGTTGACAGGGATAAACAAAGGAACTAAAAAGTATAGAGATTTTTTTCAAAGCATAAGTTGATAACTTAGCGTGAGTTGGTATCAGACCATCTAAACTTGGAGGTCTGATAAGGATTGAACCCACTAACAACGCCCAGCAAGATTAGCTTGCTGATCATTTCTATACGACTTGCGTCCAAATCCATTTTTTTTTCATATTATTTATTAACATAGAAGTTTTGTATCAGACCATCAATAGTGGGAGATCCAATGAGGATCAAACCTACTAATAACGGCCAGCAGGTTTTGCTTGCTGATCATTGCTATACAATGTGTGTCCTGAACCATTTTTTCCATATGATCTACTCGTTAATCCCTGTGGAAAAAAAATTGATGGATATATTTGGATTGAGATGTTTTTTTTCTTTTTTTTTGAAAACAATACTGAATCCGTTTACTGAGAAGAGTGCATATTTTGTAACAGTGGAAGAGTCCATTGTTATGGATAGAGAAACAAACAGAAAAAATCACACGGTTCATTATATAAGTAGATTTTTCATTTCAATGAATGTGAATATTATTTTTGTTTCACTGAATTATTCTGAGCAGTATCGGCTATTTTTTAAAATTGTTTCCTGTCTCTTTTCTCTCTGCAACTGTAAGAAAGATATATAAGAACTTCAGCTACATTAGCAATGTTAACAGCAACAATGCTCCTTCAACCTGACTGAAGACTATCTCTGATTGCCCTCTGGCTCCCATAACATTAAATTTAGTCTTTGTCTACTGCTACCTTTTTAATATCATAAATACTTCTCATTCTCAATGTTTGTAACATTCAGTTAATTTTGTTTAGTCCATCTGTTTAGTACTGGATGATTTCTATGCTTTTCGGTTTGTTATGCTTACTTATTTCTCATGTATTCTATCAAAAGTTTTACTGAACTCAATGAATGGGGTCTGGCGTTTGAGATGGTCATCTTCCCAATCAGTTATACCTGATTATTGTGAGCTTTGCAACAGCTTCAACTCTGTATATATAGTTTTTATTTGTTCATTACAAATTGTACAGTTTTGTTTCACGTTGAGATTATCAAATGAACAGTTATGATGTGCAGTCACTAAGCCTTTATACATTCTCCTTGTTGTGGGAATGCCTATGTTATTAGTATTGGTTGACCACTTTCAGCCTATCGCCGTGTTTGGTTTTGAGCACACTTCTGAGGAAAATAAAGGTCTTAACAATACTTATGCACAAGTGTGTTGCATACTTATTATTACTCACTATATATATATATATATGGTTTGCTCTTCTGATATAAATAATTTTGATTATTATCCTGACTCTTTTCCTGTTTGAACACCCTTTGAAAAGAAAATCTCCCTATACTCTTTAATTTTTTTTGTTTACTTCTACCAATGAAGTTAGAACAAGTATATGTATTCACTCATGCTTGTCTGTTTGTCCACACAATATCTCCAAAGATTCTCAATGAATTTCAATGATATTTTGTTGTAGGTTAGGTCATGAGTTTTGGGACGGATCTAGGAATATTTTTCAATTGAAAGATATTTTTTCATATATTAAGACAATAGTCTGAAATATGGAAAATCAAAACTTAGTTATCTCCTCTGCATCGTAGCTATATATGAGCTGAATTTCATTCAGTTTTTAGTTAGTATATGGTGTTGCACACTAGTTCTTGTGTGTTATTGGCTGATTTATAGTTTCTTTTCATCTAATTGGAATTCATTAGCAGTGGCATTTTAGAAAGCATTTGCTGTTGATAAAATAGAACCTAATCCCATCTTAGGACAAGCAGTAAAACTTTGAAAATAGCCAAGATATCTTAATCAATCAACTGTTTTGGCATGTGTGCCCTTGGTACAGGTACAGGTAGAGGCCTGGTATAACCTTTCATGCCAAAATGCAATGATTTAGCATCAAGTGTCAGTAAACTAACCATCACTGACTTCATTCCATTTAGATCCAAACAAGTTAGCAAATAGTTATGTACTGTTCTGGTTACAAAGTTGATCTTATATTAAAGATGTCTTTTATAAACAATGTCTTTGTATTATGTTTTGGAATCTTGAACATTTTTCAGCTTCTATCGTCTTAATAATATTTCTAAGCAATCTGAGGATCATTTTTGGCAGCAGTCAGTCTCTCTTAGATTTAACTGCTTCACTGGCCTTCTGTTTTGCTTTTGACTTGTTGTGAAATGTATATAATTTTGTGTAACAAAGCCTCCTCATTAAATTTGTATTGTCAGCTTTGTATCTTTCACTAGAGGCCTAGATTGGCAAACAGTGTTTTGTTTCTGAATCATTAATGTTGTTGGGGTTGAGAGGTGATTTTCCGGTCATTTCTTGATGAAATAGTTGATTTTTTGTTTTTTTGTTTTTCTACTATTTAAGCAGTTTGTGTATTTAAAAGATGGTCAAAGAAATCTTTTAACAAACATACTATCACTTACTGAAGAAACAGATAACCTATTCTAGCTTTCTAAGCAAGGTTTTCTAATATGGCCAATTTTTAAAAAAGAATAGACTAGATTTTGTTATCTTGGAGAATATATGATACCCCAGCACATTTGTCAAATGGGACTCATTGTTCTTAATTTATTTAAGGAAAATATCATTATTAAAAAAGAAAATTCAAAATAAAATGTTGCTGTGTAAAAGGTTAATAAAATAGTAAAAGAAATTATCAGCCAGTTAGTGCCCCCCCCCCAAAAAAAAAATCCAACTACTCATGAAAATGTATTTGTGTATGTATGATATATGTATCTGTATCCTCACACACACACACACACACCAATATGTGTGTGTAATATATTTAGTGTCTTCTCTTTGCATGGATCTGTCTATCAAAATCCTTGCATACACTCTTACAGAGAACAGTAATATTAGAATTTTTATTTCATTAGAGTCTCCATTTTTAATGAAACTGGAATTTTATAAGGAATGGCTTAGTTTGCTCAACATTATATAATGGATCATCTCCATAGTCATTTTATGTCTAATGGTAAGATTAACATGTGTTCAGATTTGGTTTTTGATCACTTTTGCATGTTTTTGAAACATGTAAAGATACCAAGAACATAGCACTTAGAACAGTTGAAGGTTGAAAACAGTGGAAACAATATGCTGAAAATAAATTTAACAAAAATAGCAGTGATGAAAATAAATCAGAAAAGCAAAGTACAGCACTGAAACTTTTTTTAAAAAGTACCGTATATACTGGACTATAAGGGTATTTGGAGGACTGTTGCTTACTACAACTCATCCAAGCCCTATAACTATCTGTATCGAGCTACGGTAAATGGCCACCTAGTCATAATACCAGTGTTTCGGCCACGCTGTAATATTTGCTTATATTTTTTTCTTTTTAATTAAATGAATGTCTTCTGTACCAGCACATATGGCATATATAAATATGTAAGTGGAAAATTTTCTATTGTTTTTCATTAATATTTGTGTTTACTTTGAATTAGTCTTGAAATTTTCATGATAATCTGAAATTACTTTGATTTTGGCAATGTTAGGTTAGTATGAAAAAATAGAAAGTACTAGAAAGAAAGAAGGCAGACTATACAGTGTTTATAACTAATGTATGCACTTCATATATATATATTTATAACTTTTTCATTTCCCAATGAATTATATTGCACTTTGGACGATATTTTTTGTTTTATTTTTGATGTAATGATTATTTATTTTTGTTTGGGACGTTTTAACGGGGATTAACTTGAAAAAATCAATTGGAAACAAATGGTTTTATTATAGAAAGAAATGTTGCCAAAAATTGTATAGTCAACGTCGCAGGTTTTGAACAGTCTGTTCTTTTCCATGTTCCTGTTTGAATGGCCTACAAGTGAAAATGGGTAGTTAACTTCTGGAATCAAAAGTGGACTATTACATCACCACTAAAAATAGCTCAAATTAGATTTTTTTCTGGAACACTTACCACTTGTATCTATCATGTTCTTATTAAGTTCAAAACATTTATGTATTTTATATAAATATATTTTCTCTATCAGGATTTAAAACTTGTTTTTGCAATTCCCGTTTGTTCAATTAATAAGTATATTAAGCTTATTTGTTGAGAACTTATGTTAATTTCTAACACATTAGTTAATCATTAAAATAATATAGATCTTATTCTGTATAAGGTGAACAGTGTTTTGCATTGTTATAAAACTAAGAACAAGTCATCTCTCCATGCCTTTTCATACAGGGTTAAACAAGAGAAAGTAAATATCTATATAAGTTTTCTCTTACTATGAGAGTGAGATAGTATTCCTGTGTTATATTGTGGAGCAACTGAGACTTCTGGTTCTCGTTCCTAGTTCAGGGCTTTCATATAATTCCTTGTACTGCTTAGCTAGTTTTTCAATCCCATTGAATTCGTGCGTTTGTAATAAATCTGACAAGGCAACAATTTGTCTAGTATTCTGAGCCACAAAATGCCATGCCAAATATTAACATCCACAAGATCAGAATTGTAGGTGACAATCTAATCAATGATATGCTAATGTATAGATCATGGATGCATTCAAATTGTCAGGTAGTCTCAACTTGATTGGCTGGTATTGGTAACAATTAGACCAAGGGAAATTTAGAGGTTTAGGATATGGAGAGCATTATTAATCTTATATTCTGCTAATGTTACCCCAGATATAGTTGGTACTGAATTTAGTCATGAATTCACCAAGTAGGGAAATTGTATTAGGTGTGTGTAAATTTTCTCTGCAGACAATCAGTTTTCAACTGTGTATTTAATCTCTAGTTTAAAAGGAGGCAGCTAGGAGCTTTTGCACACATCTAATATAACAATGCAGTGTTCCATAGAATGTATTATGGATGGTGTTCTTAGTATTGCGCTTGCTTTTGAGATACGGATGAGAACAACTGTAAGCACTAGTAAGAGTTATTCACAATCTGGAAGCAAGTGGGTTTCTCAAAGTCATAAACCTCTTGCTAATTCTAATTTAAGGAGTCATCTGAAAAGTGTTACTCTAATAGTGAAGCCCTCACTATTAATTACTCCAGAAAAACATGTAGTCTACATTGACTGCTGTGTTTCTGCTGCTGGTAGTGTTACTAAGAATGACAATCTTTGCTCTAATTCAACAAATCAGATGTTGCAGGGAGCAGTTACACTTGATAAACTACTTAGTGTGACAATGGTTTGTGTTGTGGTAGATGCACTTGTCTACTAAAAGAGATTGAAGTGGACAATTTTTAGATCACTTTTTCTGGCGTCTGTCTCTTGGGAAAGCCCATTAAGGCTCTAAATAGTGTTGCCCAGACATAGATGTAGCTTGTCTTAGAAGTTATATTACTTCGACTAGCCTCCTAAAACTATCGTACCAGTGCTAACATATGTAGCGTAGACAGCATTTATCTTCATCAAAAGCCTGCCTTCATCATCTGAACGATCATTCCTGCAAGGGTACGATTGGGTGGATGAGGTAATAAGCAAGGATGAAAGGTGGATGGTAAGCATAAAAATTAAAATAGGAAAAAGGTTGAACACTCCATCATTCTTGCCTTCTTGGCTCGCTGGAGTTGGAGTTGATGGCTAAAAAGATCCAAGATAATTGGCAGCCTCGCCGGGTTCTAGCACTATGCCAGAAACTTGGACACTGATCAGTCTGCCTACTACGTAGCCTGCAGATGGCTAACACTAGCTAAAAGCAGCCCTGATTTGCCTGAAAATTTTCCTTGGGGAGGGCTATGTAGGTATTTTGGGAGGATGAATGCAGCTAACGCAAGGATGCTTCTGAAATTTGGGTCCATGGCTGCTTATTTGGCAAAGGTTGTTTTCCAGTTTGCCTCTTCGAAAATATGCTTGATAGGGAATGGTTACTTCATGTATTATTAGTTAGACTGCACATATTTAAAAAATAATGTTTACTGGTAAATGAGAACATTCTATACTTTGTATTACTGTTATTTAACTATGTATTCACTCATGTGCATCTGTTTATTCACACAATATCTCAAAAAGTTCTCAATGAATTTCAATGACGTTTTGTGGAAGGGTGGGCTATTGGCTCAGTTTTTATTGTCAATGGCATTGGCAGAGGTCTACACTCTCTGAGAGCTTTCTAGTATTGTTCTTGTCACAATAATAATTCAAGCTTGAATATACATTGTGTTGGTGAATTATTATCAATTTCTTTTATTAATATTGGACAATGTCATATCTCTTTTTAACAATATACTTTTAATCCTTAAGACTAAGTTTTAAAAAAAATCCAAGAATCTTTGCTTTTAATAAAAACTGCACTGCCTTTGTATTCATCTACTTATTTTGCATACAGTTGTTTGACTTGCATATGAAATCAGATACAGAAACACATCCCATTAAAATAATAAACTATGATTCAAATCAGTATATGAATCATAGTACGATGATCCGGTTGTTTGAACAGTAACATTCAAACCTTTGTAGTTAAATTATTTGACATACTAGTTTGAGATATAATTGTATATTAAACTGCAAAGAAAATTTTCACTGGATGCAACATACACATGAGAGAATCAAAGAACATATTAATTGAAACATTGTGATAAAAACAACAAAGATAAAGACACTAGTTCAAAAATGTCTGGAATAATGAAAAGACTTCATCTCAGAACTTCAGAGAACAATTTTGAAGAATAATTACTAATGTATATTTGTTGGGACATTTTGTTGGAATAAATGACAATAAAATGATAAGCATTAATTACTTGATTGATAGCTTTTATAACTTTCCCATGATATCCTTCATTTTGTTAAAATTTTTGTTTTTTACTTATCTGCTTATATAAAATATACAACAGATTAACTTACTGAGTAACCTCAGCATTTTGTCAGGTGTTTTTTGCTTACTGATGAGCTCTACATGTAGGACAAGTTTTTTTTGTATACACTGATCTCCAAGGCTATATTTAGATCTTTCAACCCCAAATAGTTGGTTACTGCTTTTGCTGTATTCTAGGGCATGATATTGTTGGCAGAACTGCTACAGCTGGCTTATAGCTAAACCCCCTCTCACTCAAAATACTTCAATCTCTTGTTTACATGGTGCCACTGCTTGTTCATGTGAAAGAGAAAAGAATCATATTTAATTATATTACTCTTATTTATTAAGGATTCAAAGACAGCTCCCTTTAGTTAATATGGATTAAAATACTTGTAATTTTCCATTTCATCTGTCAAATAGTTATATGCACTAGAAATTTGAATGTAGAATTTAATAGAATTGTTATCCTAGTCCTTCATTCAGAGTAAAGTGATAGGGACATTTTAGTGTCCAAAGATTTCAGCTGAATGACTTTTAATGTCTTTTACTTGCGAATCAGCTCAGCCAGATCTGGCATAATCTTGTTTTGTTTTTATCTTTATCTTTTATTATTTATTTTTATTGGATGAAGTTTTGTAAACCATTTACAAAAAAGGTTCATACAAAGTTTAAACTCTGTTTCCCTATAACGGTAGATTTTCAAATGCGCACTGAAATTAATTTTCCTTTCATATATTATGATAAAAAAAGTGGAAGAAAACAAAGAGAAAGTAAAAAAAAAAGTATATTTTTGCTCTACTTCTTTGTAGTGAGCACTTTTATAATAAAACAATTTTAAAATAAATATACCTTTATATATTTAATCTTTTTATTGATATATAGTTTTAAGGAACAGGTGAAAAAAGATAAAAAAAGGAGAATAGTCAGGCTTGGGTTTAGGTGTATTTATTTTTTGTCATAAAAATAGTGGATGTGCCTTAACCGGTTTTGCTGTGTGTGTTGTCAAAAGGCGTTTGTAGATGTCTATATATATATATAATTCAGTGGTGACTGTCTGTGTGTTTGTTTATCCGTTGCACTATAGAAACCACCTAAACATAGGCGCAGCCCAACCAAGGTTGGCATGCATACTCAATGGACCTAGGGAAGTAAAAACGTTTTGGGATTTTTGGAAAAACAATTTCTTGTGGGGTCTGCCTTCCTGTTCATAATCTGATTTTCATCTATTTCTATATAATACAAAAAGTCTGATTCTGTTTATCTGTATGTGACCTCTAAGTAGCCAAAACAGTGTATTGCAGCCAGAGGTTTTAAATTAAGGTACCCCTAAAATGAACTTAAAAAATGCAAAAAAAGTCTGGGCGATTTGCAACTAAATAATAATATTGTGGGGTCTGCGCTTTCCATCTATCTATAAAAGTGTGATTCTGTTTATCTGTATGTGACTTCTAAATAGCTGAAATGGTGCATTGTTGCCAAAGGTATAAAATTAATGTACCCTTAAAAAACAGTTTTGAGCTCCCCATTTGCACCTTCCGCAGGAACTAGCTGAAAATCCCACTCTAGGCGGGTTTTCAGCTAGTTTCATTGATTTACTGATACTACTAGTACGGAAACAAAAACAAACATGGCACTGGAGAGATTTGGGAACGGAGAGTAGGTTTAAGCGTTAGATTTGATCTTCTGCCAAACTGTACAATTCTCGTAGCTCAGGCAGTAAGAGCCGCTGGGCATTTACCAGGCTTCCGTAAGCAAAAAAAGATGTGAGTTTGAATCTCACTGAGGGTTTATTCTTCATTTCCGATCCGCGCTGTTTACTCACTGCTGTAGGTCAACGGCAAGAGAAGTTGCAATAAAAAGCAACTGAAAAATTAAGATGAAGGATAATAGTAGTCCAACATTAATAATAATGGCTTGTTATGTTCTATTTTCTACTACAGATTGGTGCTGGAATAATATAGATGCACAATTAAAGACAATATGATTCCAAAAATAGAGTACAAGAAAAAGTGGCATTTAGCCAGGTATGTTGTATTTTTTTTTTTTTATTCTCTATTTTCTTTGAATATTTGCCTATTAATGCCTACGGAGAATTATTTCACAAATCAGATAAGTCTATTCCTTACTTCTTCTATTCAGAACATTCCTTTGCCTTTTATAATTCTCCCCCTTTCAAAGCAGATATCTCTTTTTTGGTATCTCTGCTTTGTTGTTCTATGTGACACAGAATGCAGGGCATACACACCAATTTTGTTTATATATTTCAATTATCATTATGATAATTTTTTTCATCCTCTTTTTAATCTTTCTTTTGCTCTCTCTCCCTCCATAAAGAATTTTTGCTCATTGTCTATTGATATTCAGCCAGCAACCTGTCTCTCTATGTCTTTCTTTTGTCACCATCCCTTCCCCATATGTATGTATGTGTAATATATATATATATATATATATATAT
>VCCN01005310.1:5667375-5683081 GCA_006491835.1 Architeuthis dux | reverse complement strand
ATGTCTTTCTGTTTACAAGAGCGCTCAATATATATATATATAATTTATTTTTCCCAATAGGTTTTTAATGTAGGGTTCAATTCACAATGTAAGTTTATGCTAAACTGGTCCTTAGTTTGTGTCTGACTGTTCACGCTTGGTTTTTTTGGTTTTCCCTGCCCAACAAAAGGCGAGAGAAGTAACTTATTCATTGATCATCCCTTTTTCCAATTTTTTAATTGATCACCCCCAACACAGCATGTTGCCAAAAGATGTTGGTCACATGACGGTTTCTGATGAGTAAATAATCAGACCAGTCTGTCTTTTTTACTTTTGAGATGCCTGTATAAACTTCAACCAAACTTGGTGTGTGGTCTTAGCTCTGCCTAATATTCTCCAATGAGTAGTTTAGTTTACATTTTGAACAATTTCATCTGAATTTCTTAGACAAGGTGTCATTAATATTACACATTGATTCATTCAAATCAATATTTGATCCATGGGGGTATGTTGTTCTTATTCCTGTAAAATCTGCACTTGTAATCAATCTTTATGATACTGGTGTATGCTTCAGCACTACCTGAACCAGGGATTGAACTCACAACCAGAACTTTTATCCTGTAGGACACACAGGCAGTTTTTATTTAATAGTCTTAAACCTAATGACTGTTTTTTTTTTCTAATTAGAGGCTTTCATTATTTGAGCATAGCCAATTGAAAGAATGCGTGCATATACCATGCAGCTCAAATAATACAATCAGTAGGTGAATATATTTTAATTAAAAGTGGTCATAAATAAAGAGTAAAGCCATGTCATATAGTATTATTTTCTGATCCAAGTTAGGACTGTCTGTAGTCTTGTAATGTGAAAAGGAGAGCACTTAAAAGGAAAAAATAAACTTGTCTTTTGATGATATAATGATGTGCCAAAAGATGTTTTTTTATTTTAAGCAGCCTATAAAAAGCTGAAAAAGAACGACTACTTGCCAATGAGCAAAATGATGAATGGGCATAAAATGGTAGGTACTTATGGGCTTCCATATATGTTAATATTAGTTCTGGTAAATACATAGGTAAATCAATAAGTCGGTAGCCTAATGATGAAAAAAGCATTTATTTTACACAACAAATATTTATTTTTCAACACAATCTCCCCTCTTGTTAAGGCACTTAATTCAGTGCTAGATATTAGTCTCATAGATTGAACCTTATCAAAATTCAGTTAATAACTATGTGTCAGGCTACAGACTTTTTGATGCACTCTTATATGTGATGGCTAAAGTATGTTTTAATTATTCAACATAGCTATTATTTCTAAAGTTTTCTTAGTTTAGCTGAAAACATAAGCCAAGAATATAAATGAATGTTTAAACTATTTCATCAATTATTTGGACCAGTATTCACATCTTTGTGGTTTTTATCATAATGCTTTGGCCAATAAGTTCTTCAGCCTTCCTCAGGTGTATGTTGCATCCAATGGGCTTTGAATTTCACACAGTACTTTACACCCTCAATAGGTGCTACAATTAAATAGATCCAATTGTAAAAATGCTGTACTTCTTGGGCTCTATGCCTTCCCCATCCTATTTTATATAAAATTATCCTATCTCTGTTTTTTATTTTTGTTAGATGAAATATTATAAATCATTATTATTATGACTACTCTTTACCTTCTTAAATTTAAGATGAGGGTAAAAAGTAGTCATAAAATTGAAATAAAATTGGTACTACTCTGGTAAACAGGTTCACAATATCCAAGTTTACAGTTTGTGAAGCTGGGGTGTGCCCTTTCTGGATTAATTTTACAAAGTGGCTTTATTTTTATACAAATATTGGATAGTTGCTTCCAAGTGCAAGTAAATTGACTATATCCACCAGACTAGGTGGTATGCTAATCAGCAATGATAGGTTTTAATGCAATACCTGGGACTGTTTCCTTCCTTTCTTTAACTGAAGTTGGATTTATTTAATTTGTTTTCCAGCTTACTAATGATACTTTCTTTGTTAGGTTTATTCAATATTAGATAGTTGCCTGCAAGTGAATTGAGTATCTCAACCAGACTTATAGATTGTATGCTAATCAGCAACGGTATGTTATAATGGAATACCTGGGACCGGTTCCTTTCTTTCACTGAAGTTGGATTTATTTTCCAGTTTACTATTGATACCCAGGCCCGTTGCCAGAGTAGAGGGAGCCATCCATTAAGTCTGGGGGGCCATGAGTAGAATTGCTCAATGTTGCTAAAAAAGTGTTATTTTTTTTTTTTAAATGGCCAAAACACACCAAAAAGATACTGAAAATGGTCAAAATCACACCAAAAAATAGCCAAAATATTTAAGCATGCCCGTGCTAATTTAGCACTTTGAAATGTTATACATATTGTGTTTGATATGTGAATTCTAACACTCACAGTGACTGGAAAAAAAATCATATGAAGAAAGTCATGCAGTAATGTGTGGTACATACCTGTCAAATTTCAATGTTGAAAATGAGTGAGAATTGTACCCGCCCGGAAAAGGGGCGAGGGGGCACACCCCACCCCCAACTTAAAATGTGTTTCAAAAGTTCTGTATGTGATCTGTCAAAATAATGTGAGTTCCTAAGTGCTGTAAAAATATACTGAATACATACAAATAAACAACCAACAATTGTTAATCACTAACCAAAAGGTTCATACTTATATCAAAATTCACTTTTTATCAAATTTCTCACCTTTCTATAAAATGCGTGAGAATTTTACACTTTTTATAAAAATGCGTGAGAATTTTCCATTAATGCGTGAGACCGTGAGAACGTATCAAAGTGTGTGAGTCTCACGCAAAATGCGTGAGACTTGACAGGTATGGTGGTAAGGAACAAGTCATAACTTTGGTTCCTGGGTAGGAAAAAATAATTTAAAAAAAAGTAATAATTACTTTTTTTCTATGACTTTTTCCTACAATCAAACCAATTTTTAATGTTTTTAAAAAAATTAATTTTCCTCAAAACTGACAAATTTCCGTAAGAAGTAAATAATGACTTATTGATTACTTGAGAAAATTTTTTTTCTAATCTCTTAGGCATTTTGTTAAAAAAAACAAATCTTTTACGTTTAAATGTTAGACATCACAGTTTGCACTGTTTTTCTCCAATAAGCAAGTATAAAATAACCAGCAGTGGTGGGATTCGAACACATGCCGCTGAAGAGACAGGTGTCTTTAACCAACGCCCTAGACCATACAGTTACACTACTACAAATACGAGGGAGTATAAATATATTTGATTTATATACGCTGATTTAGAAAATTGAACTTTCTATATAGACTATATAGGCTAGAAATAATGGGATTATTTATTTAAAAGGTAAGCAGAATGTATTTCTGTATGGACTAATGGAAATCTGTTTATCTATCTTTTCTTTTTTTTTTGACAAAACTTTCTAAAATTAATTCACATCACATTCACCAGGAGGGGCCAGCCCCCCCCCCCTTAGCGACAAGCCTGCCGATACCCCCTTGTTAGTTTTTTTAATTTTATTTATTCAAGTACATCTACTTGTTCATTATGACCATAGCATTAACCATGTCTGCTGGTTTGGTGACTATATTAGGATCCCTCTGAAGGGTCCTCAGGGACAAATGTTTCTCCCTTGTGATGTTTAGTTTGGGGGGTGGGGTTGTTCTACTTTTACTTGGGCTTGTCTCACTTTCCATCTTAACTCATCTGTTTGTAGTTTGGAGATCCTGAAGGCAGTCTCTTCAATTGAAGCTATTATGTCTAAATAATGTATTCACTTGGTGTCTGTTGCAAAATTGAAGCCTTTGTTAAGCCCAGATTCTTCAGAGGTGCTGAGTTGTTTGCTGATATTATTACAACTACTTTGATGGGTTATTGAATCTGTTATCTGTATTATTGATCATGTAGCCTATGGAATTGTTTTCTTCTGACGTTTTCTGATTTTTAAAAAAATGTCCATCACTCTATTAATCCATATTTGATGTTATACAGTTTTAGGACTTTTTTTTCTCTCCTTCAGAGAGCGACACTTGTAGTCATAACCAATGATTATGGTGTATTTTCCCCCTCTCTTACCAAAGCCTAACGACTCTCTTTTCACTCATACTGACCGACTATTAGAAACCGTCAACCAAAACTGTCACAATAGGTTTCTTCTGTTTTCAAGTCGGTCCGGCTGGCTATGAATGTATCACGCGTACACTGCACCAATAGAGCTAGAAGGCTGAAAATTTTCAACATTTACTTCTTATGTCTAGAAAAAACTTCTTTTTCTTAAAATTCCCCCTAGGTTTTAAGTGGGGGGTTCAATTTACAATGTAAGTTTATGCTAAATTGTCCCCAGTTTGTGCCCGTTTTTTTTGGGGGGGGGATTTTTTACTGATCCAACAAAAGAGAAGTAACTTATTCATTGATCACCCCCAACATGGCATGCTGCCAAAAGATGTTGGTAATGTGATGGTTTCTATTGAGTGACTAAGCAGACCTGTTAATATTTGTTTTGACCTTCAAGTCAGATGAGATTTATGATCCTGGCACCTGCAAAGAAATGTGAGGTGGTTCGACACACAAGCCAGTTCATAGGAAACTTTCTTCACCTGCCCCTGTATTACTGTATTCGAAGGCATATTAGACCCTCCCTTTCCCCCCCCAAGAAATGTCTCAAAAGGTAAACATAACATTCTTTGTTCAGCCTCACATTAGTCAGAACTTGAGGAGGAGTTTAAAAAAACTGGGTAATAGATGAAATGAATTTAGCAAAGATTTTTTTTTTACTTAATGTTGCCTGCTGAAATAAAAAGGGGTCTATATGCCATCAAATATGGTAAATCCATATTTTAAAAAAATAAATGTTATCTGAAGTTCTGACATAAGACATTTTCATTATTCCATAAATGATTTGCACCAATATCTGTGGCTTTGTTAATTTTCTCATAACATATCAGCCAATATGTTCTTCATCCTTCTGCAAATATTCTTTTGATTGTCACTAAATATTTTTACCTTCTCAACAGGAACCATAGTTCTGTGGCTCCAGGTGACGGTGTCATGTAAAAAACTTTTGTCATAAAACAATCCAAATAATTTTAGAATTTGAAAATATTTGAATAATTCTTTAATAATCTCTTTAAAAGACTATTTGTACAAATATTTTTCTTTCCTTATAAGTATAATTTAGCTGAAAAGTTGCCAAACAAATAAACAAAGCAATATTAGAAACCGCCAACAAAAACTGTCAACAAAAGTTTCTTCAGTTTTTAAGTTGGTCTAGTTGGCTGGCTATGTATTTATCACATGTACAGGCTGCACCAATAAGGGCTAGAGGGCTGAAAATTTAAATATTTACTACTTTTGTTTTTTGAAAATTTCCCACTAAATAGGTTTGTAATTGGGGGTTCACTGTAAGTTTATGCTAAATTGGTCCCTTGGTTTGTGTCCGGCAGCATTCAAGCTTGTTTTTTTGAAAATTCAGACTTTCTTAGTGATCAATGTCCAACAAAAGGTGAGAAAAGTAACTTATTCATTGATTGCCCCTTTTTCCAATATTTTAATTGATTGCCCCCAACACAGCCTGCCACCAATAGATGTTGGTCACGTGACGGTTTCTATTGAGTGACTAACCAGACCTGTTATACTTTATTTTACAGTTTTTAAATCTCCAATCTAAGATGGCTGCACTATTTTTGCAGTGAATTATTAGTTTTTTTTGTTTTTTAAATTAAGTAAATATAATTTATTTCTACAATGAATAATCTTTTAAAATATGTAAATAAATAAATAAAATGGCTTGAATACTCCATTCCTACAATTAATTGGTGAATTTGAGGGCAAATATTTTCATTAAAATTATTTTCCTTAAGTTTTTATCACAAGGAAATCTTTTAAAAATTATTTTGCTGATAAAATAAGTACTGATTTTTTTTTTCTTATTGAGATCCAATAACCATTTGAATCTACATAAATTTTTTTTATTGTAGTATTAAATATATTAAAATATTTATATTAATCATATTAATATTGAGCCTTAAAATTTAAAATAAAAAAGATACATATTTCTTTTTTTACTGTATGGCTTTTTACCTCTTATCTAAGAATATATTTTAAAAGACTTTATCAAATTTTTATCTGAAAATGTTCCTTTTATGTAATTATGTATGAATTCTTTCCCCATTTTTATTTTGCTTTTTATAACTGTTAAAACTATTTAATGAGTAAAGAGATCCAGATCTTGTGATACATGCTCATTTCAGCATATGGGTGTTCCCACTTATGTTCTGTTATGTTACCCACACACCCTTGATCATTCAGATTTTTCTTTACCCTTTTATATCTTAACTTACCCCTAGTCTTTCTTGGCCCTCTATATAATTATCCCCCCTCCGTTCCCTGTCTTCCTGTTTGTCATTCCTCTCATGCATAACCAACATGCATAGGTACTAACTAACATAGACCCTAACTAACAATAATATTGTAGTCATAATGTTTCTCAGTCTGGGGATATGTGGAAAGTAAGTCAGTAGCTTTTGTGTATACCAAGGAAGCTGTTTATAATAATTACGGATAATGTTTTCAAACGGTTATTGTTAGCAAAATCAGTCAGTCCCAAATACTTTATTTAAAATGAATAAAAAAATGATATTTATATTAATCATATTAATGTTTTATAATCTAAAATTGTTTATAACATAACATAACAATGAATGTAAAGTTATAACAATGAATTTAAATTGTTCCAATTTTTATATCCTTTGCTTAATGTTATGTGTGTTATATTTATCTAAAAGATACTGTCCCAAAGTGATCACAATAAGCGGCTTCCTCTGAACTACATATTTCCCTAAGGCACCTTGCCATGGAGCAGTGGTTAGAAAGCTTGTTAGGCAGACCATTACTATTGTAGTTAGTTCAATACTTGCTGAGTGCCAGTGGCGGGACTATGGTTGGTGAACTTGCTCTTGCTCTTGCTCTCTTCCTAGGATATCTAGAATTTTGGAGATCTTTTTGTACTAATACTATTCATTATTCATCATGATTCTCCCATATTATTGAATGTGATGGACTAAACTTACATTAACTAACAATTCTAGTCATCTTTAGTTTTCAATTTTTCAGTTCTGACTTTGTGAAGAAAATAAGTATGGGTACCATGAAAATGTTTTATTCAGTTACTTTAAAAAAAACTATACAATAAAATTAGAAAGCATTCAGAGAGTGCATACCTTTGCTAACGTCATTGTCAGGGGAAGTAATTGTGCATTGATCCACCCAAAATTTTAATCACTTCTTTCGTAACACATTGACCACCCTTCCACAAAATTTCAATGAAATTCATTGAGAACTTTTTGTGGTATTTTGTAGATAGATATTATGTGGTGTGGACATATAACTACGACGTAGGGGAGGTAATTGTGCATTGATCCGACTCCAGATTTAATCACTTCTTTCATACCCTATTGTTCATCCTCATTGAAACACATGGAGAACTTTCAGAGATATCATGTGAACAGTCATTAGCATATACATAAATTTATAAAAAAAAGAAATGGAAAAATATTTCTCAATCAAAAAGAATTCCTGGATCCGTCCCCAAAATTTAACCAAATCTTCCTACCCCATTTCCACAGATTTTCATTGAAATTCATTGAGTACTTTGTAGATATTGTGTGGCCAGACCGATCTTTCATTAGAAAAACGAATTACCAAGAAACTATATGAAAATTTTTTAGGCAGTCATCTTGGTGTCACCTGGAGTGTGCCACCCCCACCTTGGTACGCCACTGCTTGTGCCATGAAAAACTAAACTTAGTAGATATCCCCTCTAGGTATCCTATAGTTGTGCCCTTGTGCCCAGACTAAGCTAAGCTTAGTGAATACCTCCCTTTTCCTATGATTTGCATTGGTTAATTGACAAGAAATAAAACACTTGAGTTGGTATTCATATGGTGCACTTGTTAACCTTTAGACTTCTTTAAGTGAGAAGATAATATCAGGTTCTGGATAGTGATGGTTTTAAATCTCACTAAGATTTGCTGAAACTTTAACTTAATCTGTAGGTTGCTCTTGAAAAGTAATTAAACTTTAATTTATATATTTTCATATACTAGTTAATCCCTGTGAGAAAATTCATGGATATATTTGAATTTAAAAATAAAAATAAAGATACTAGTGAACTCGTTTTAATGGAAGAGTCTATTAGTTCAAATGGTGGGTAGGAGATATTTTTATCAGCAAAATTGTTTGAAGAGTTCATTGTTATGGGAAGAGACACAAAAATGTTATACTGTTCATTATGTTTGTTATGTGGATGTAAGGGAATCCGACAGAATGGTAGATGTGATTAGACAATGTGTAAAAGAAAGATTGAGAAAAGCGTGTTGCATCTCAAACATATTTATTATCATGATGATAAACCTCTATGCATTTCATTGCTGCAAGCAACTTCATCAGAAAAAATTTGAACATTGCAAGAAAGTGCAACTATCCATGCCAGATGTTAACACGCTTTTCTCAATCTCTCTTTTCCACTGTTCATTATATAAGTAGATTATATACAATAACTGTAGAGAACATTGCATACAAAATGATCTGATGAGTTCTTTATATGCACAGGGTGTCTTAAAGAATACAGCATGTTCAAATAATATGAGTCTCTGTTTTTGACAGTGTCATCACATGAACAATGAAAACAATATAATTTTGGTTAAGACCTCTGTAAAGTAGGAAGTTTTAATGAATCCAGTCAAACTTTGGACAAATTTGTTGACTGTTAGCTTCTTTCAACTGATATTTACATACAGAATCTTTTCAGTTTTTTCTTATCATAAACTGTATAATTATTGATTTGCTGTCCATATAGAGGTTTTGTCTGATGCTATACATAACAGCCACCTCACTAAGTGGAGGAAGACAGAATAAATAGCATTTTATTAAGATGTTTATGGTAATAATTGAGAGTCTTAATTGGTAGATTCAGCCAACAATTATAAGTTGGCCGCCTTTTCAGCGTACCTTCCCAACTACTGTTGCTGCTGCTATATGGGGAGATATTGATCTTGCTTTATACAGAAATAAAAATTGGTTGTTTTTGGCCAGACTTTATAATCAGTTCTGCTCTATTATATTCTATTTTATCTTATTTATTGCCTGTGCAACAAAAGATGTCAGAATACAAGGACTAATTAAGGGAGTAACAGTGTGTTGAGATCTGTGTACCTTGTGTTATGATAGTAGAAGTAAGTAAATAAAAGAGAAAATTTAATCAAAAGGGTCTGTCAGAATGAATTCCAAAAACAGTTACAACAATATAATTAATATTATTTAGGACAATGGTTAATGGTGATGGCATTATAGGTTGGTGAAGATAAACCATGATTGGTGCCTTTTTAACTGATGTTTAGAAATATTTGTTGTTTTAAGTCTGAAGAATTAGCTATCAATTTGTTAAATTCCATTTAATGTAGCAGTTATCTGGCTGATAAGGATTTCTTTGATCACTTTTATTTGTTCTTCATACGTACTGAAAATATATAACATTTTTAAGAATGTTATAGTTTGAATAAAAACAAAATCGGGTATCTTGGTGTTAACGTCCTAATAAACAACTATTTTCTAATCTCTCTCTCTCTCTCTCTCTCTGCCATTTTCTGCTGGGACCTTTATACTTTTAAGATTTTTTTATCTTGTAAGAATTATAAATGATATTTTACTAAAATTTTAAAAAGTTAACATTAATACAATGAAAGTTAAATGATATTTTTTATTAGGGTCAAGACTTACAAGGGTGGATCAATAAGTCTGTAGCCTGATGTAGATATTAGCTGAATTTAGATCTGAAATTTTCACTGTATAATGTTCGATCTATGAATTAAATGCATTGACAAGAAAGGACATTATGATGAAAAATAAATATTTGTTGTAAAATAAATGCTTTTTTTTTATCGTGAGGATGTGGACTTATTGATGTACTTTCATAGTAGTCTTGTTGCTGCTATTACTT
Source organism: Architeuthis dux (assembly GCA_006491835.1). Taxonomy (NCBI): domain Eukaryota; kingdom Metazoa; phylum Mollusca; class Cephalopoda; order Oegopsida; family Architeuthidae; genus Architeuthis; species Architeuthis dux. The sequence goes on along the minus strand of VCCN01005310.1, from coordinate 5,673,110 downwards.
GAAGAGGTTTATATGGATATTGTTTGACTATTATGGTATACCTGTAGCAAGATTATGGTGAAGATGACTAGCAATGGGACATAGTATAGAGATATGAATCAATGTTTTTTTTCTCTTCTTTTTTCAAGGGCATTAATACAAAAATGTGATGAACAACTTAGAAAATGCAATTAGTAAGCCAAGTCTGAAATCAAGTTGCAACTACCTGAGTCATTTTTGTAATAATGCCTTTAGGACTATTCTGATTTCAATACTCATATTCTATCACATCATCCATAATGATAAACAGAGAAAAGCGAGTGAGGACATGGGCTGTCCATTCGTAACTGATTACCTCCCTTGGTAATATTAGCAACATGGATGCTGTATATCCATTGTTAGCCCTGACAGATGGAGGCCAGAGTGACTCTAATTTTTGATTAACTCCTAAATTCACGAACCGCTCGAAACCAACAGTGGAACGCTTCAATGAATAAAATAAAAAGTGATGGAACTCTTTTGTGAATTGAATTTAAAAAAATTAAAAAAAATCACAAAATGCTCAAAGGGAAATAATTTTAATCAGAAGTTATTTCACTTGATATTGACATTCAATATTTTTTTATATGAATTTAAGAGTTAATTGCCAAACCAAAAGAATAGTGATTTTAATTTATTTTATTTAGTTTTAGTTACCATGTGCATATACAAAGTATTGGAACATTAACCACTCATATTTTTGTAATCATGGTGCCTGTAGGAGTGTTTTTCCATTGCACATAATGAACTGGTTTGATAACTCTGGTATATTAATATCATATTAATATGGTATAGCAGTGTAATTTGTTTATGTGATATTAATGCTTGGTCACTGTTTATCAGTATGTTTCAGACTCTTTAATTGCCTTTCCCATCAATTTGCAAGGATTGTACTTGAATGTTTTAACATGTCAACATTCACACAAAGTGAATTTTATTTTAATAGAATTATTAAATAGAAATCAATAATTCTACTTGTCTAGATAATCATCTTATACATAATAAGAGCTGTGTCTGTCACACTTATAATATCAGTAGCAGCCATCAGCCTTTCTCCCTTCCTACACTCTTATTAAACTACCTAACCTTCTTTCCTCTTCTTTCCCTTCCTACCCTCTTATTAAGCTACTTGACCTTCTTTTCTCCTCTCTCTCTCTTCCTGTCCTCTTATTAAACTACCTTCCCATCTTATTAAAATACCTAACTTTATTTTCTACCCTTTCTGACATCTACCGTGCTTGACACACTTATAGTATCAGTGATAGCCATCAGTGGAGCCTGTTATTATACACTTGATAACCATCGGTGAAGCGAAACAAAGGGTCACGGACTAGTATAAGAGATCAATAAGTGTTAGGAAGTCTGCCAGAATGAACTGGGTACATTGTTGAGAATGGTGTCGGTTTACAGTTGCACTCTAGGTATCCACATGTAACCAAATAGCTTTTACTCAGTTTGCTGGTAGTAGGTGTTTTGAGGACTTGTTTTGGCTGAGTGATTTGGTCTTGTTATAAGATTTGAAAAGGGCCTTTAACAAGGTGAGAAGAGAGCGATAGAATTGTCAACAGCTGAATATGCTAACGAAACTAGGTACAGTTTCACTTAGAAATAAGTTAATCTAATTCATTGAGAATGTAAAAGAAATTTGATTATGTATTCTTAAATATTTGTCAAATCATAAAACTATTTAGTTGTGATTCTAACAAGCTGTTTGTAACTTGTAGTCAATCCCATGGAAAATCCAAAATGTTTGGTATGTATAAAAATAAATAACAATTTAAAATCTTAATTTGTTTCATAATTTTTATCTGGAAGTTCATTTGAACATCTCACAATTGACAGGGTAATTTTAGAGTGGTTCAGGATCGCTTTGTGGCCTTTTGGCTAAGATCAAAGTGTAGTATCTGTTCTCTGAAACCGCCATGACCTCGAAGTTCAGAGAACCACGGCCCTTTGGGGGTCCTTGTGGCATGCTCGGGTATTGTCCTGGGAGAAGTTGCACAAGATATTTTGGCAAGCTGGTCGGGAGGCGATCACCATTAGCACGTTCGGGATTCGTCCTGAGAAGCTTTTGGGACCCCCCCTCCCATTTATCCCGGTTCTTGTGGCATTTGTCTAAGTGACAGGGATTTGGGATTCTCCCTCCTCAAGTCTCTAGTCACGGGGACATGGGATCCCCCATCCCCCCTACTGAATTCGGCACTAAATGACCTATCAAGGGTCGATGTGACGTTAAACAAAACAATCAATCATTTAGAGTGGTTCAGTTTAATGATGTACCGAAATATCCATCCGGTCGGATATCCGGCACAGGATTCACAAATAATTATCACTGCCACCATGTGAATCCGGTGCCGGATATCCAACTGGATTGATATTCCGGTACATCACTGGTTCAGTTGACAAGTTTAGGTGTGGGGCAACAAATATCACCTGACAGGTATTGGAGGCTCCAATAGAACAGATTTTCATACTGTCTATAACTTTTTAGATGAGTTATTATCATTGCAAAGGTTATTCAGACTATTGAGCTTGTTCTTTGTGTTGCTTTTGTTGTTCCCATTATGTGGCCAATCATTTCTACAGCATTCTTCTGGTGTACAATCTGTAAGGAAACAGGAAGTCTCTTTTCTAGCGAAATAGGTGGCGAACAGAAAAGAAATGGTGGCTAATATACTGACTGGCTTGGTATTTTGCCAGCAATGTGAGCCACACAGGTGATACCATTCTCAGCAACCCATGTAAACATGATTCCATATTTATTTATTCTATATATATTTTGAGAAATTTGAAGGAAGTGGCATATATTAACCAGTCAGACAGGTGTGTAAGTGAGGCCAGTGTGAATTCTTTTACTCAGCAAGAAGGGCATCCTTTACTCAGCAGGAGAGCATCCCCATGTACAAATATGGAATCACTTGTGTTACATGGGTTACTGAGAATGGTATTATCTGTGTGGCTCACATTGCTGGGAATGAGCCAATCCAGTCAGTACGTTAGCCTCCATTTCTTTTCTGATCACCACCAATTTCTGTAGAAAGGAGACCCCTCTCTTTCCTTATCGATTGTTCACCGAAGAAGCCTGTTGAATGGATTGGCTGAAACATTATAATAAATGCAACTTAAAGAATGAGTTCAATAGTCGGAACAACTCTTGAAAAGGTTTTAATAACCTGAAGTGTGGATCCTGTTTTGCTTTTAGTGAGTTTTAAACAAATTGGAAGATTGCTGTCATTTTGTTAGACTTGTAATGGTGAATAGTTGTCTCTGGTACTAAGTACCTCAAATAATGTAAATTAGAAATGGTGATGCTTATCATTGACTATGAGTGAAGATATACTATTGCAACTTTGTATAAAAGTACATGTGACTGTTTCAGCCTGAATATCAGTCATGGAACACTATCTGGCCATTGCATAAATAGATCAACATGAAGAGATAAGCACATTGTAACAAGAGATAAAATATCCTACAATATCAATTGAATAGGAAATGTACTTACAAGTAAATGGTTATGTTTCTGAACCTTAGGAAGATTGCATTGGTCTAACAATAACATGTTTATTGATCAGGCTTTATATTGAGAGGCTTTGTAGAAATATCAGAAAAAGTTAGAATCTGACAAACTTTATATAACTGTAAAGTAGAAAAAGAATGATGTGTAAGTTCACTATCATTTTTGTGTTCATGCTAATTTGTATATATATCAATTGAAGGATTCTACTTGATAACTATTATATGATAACATACCAACTGTAACCTATCTTTGCCCTTAATGTAATGTAAATCTATATATTCTAAAATATAATCTGAATGTATAATTTTGTATGGACTATAGTGACTAGGTTTAATTTCATTTTCATTTTCATTGCTTACTTACAAAGGAATGCCAAAAATGCTGTAAAATACAAGCAGAAAATGCCCCCTTTTTTATATTAAAATAATTTTCATAAAGAAAGCAATATATACTATGAAGCTTCTTTTTCTAAGGCACCGTGGATTGCTTATTAAAAGTACTGGCAATAGAGAAAAGGCTCAAATCTGGTTGGAAATGGGTTAAATTGAAAATTCTGGAGGGTTTTCCTTTATTTGATTGGAGACAAAAGGAAAATTGGCAGTGAGAACACCATCAGAGATTGGGAGACTATTTTATAGGTCTGTTAAGAAATGTGTGATATTCGTAGTGTTTGGAATTGTGTTATGCCTTATAATTGACTTAGTTATATGGATATTTATTTTTTCAAAATAATCTCCTTCCTTGTCAATGCACCTAATTCAGAGGTGAATATTAATCACATAGATCGAACATTCAGCTAATAACTCTGTGTCAGGCTACAGACTTATTGATCCACCCTTGTATACTCTTGATTCTTTTAAAAACCTTTGTTTTCATTATATACTTGAAATAGGCTTTTTTGACAGCAGTTAATTGCGTCATTAAGCCAGCTTCAGTGTAGTTAAATTTGGTATATCAGAATAAAGATTATTTTATTAAATATTGATATTCTCGGATGTGACCGTCTTTTCACTTAGGCTGTTCCATGCGTTTGCTACTCTTGCCGAGAGGAAGTCTTTTCTGACAGCAGTGGAGGTGTTAATCAATCAAATAGATTATGCTGCATATTAAGTTACAGTGGTTACATAAATCATATCTTCCTTCAAAAATAATCCCTCTGTAGAGATAGATTACAGGATCTTCAAAAGATACTGCCTTGCTCACTTATTTCACCTCCCTGTCTACATCTTTTCATTTAGAGGCATAACACTTGTCTTCTTTTAATATTAGTCATTTGAAACTGCATGTTCCATAAGTTCAAATCTGAATTATCTCTTGATTTACTTTCTGCAGCCGTTGCATCCAAAGAAAAACGAAATGCATACTTATTTTTCTACCTTTTCTGTAACAGTGATTTATCAAGCAAACAGTAGCAATGGTGGAAACGGGAATGGTGGGCAGTAGTAGTAGTGACTCATATCTTATATAACCATCCCCTGTGACCATATGGTTGCCTATTGCTCCTGCAAATTAGCATGCTGATACCTAGAGACCCTACTTACAAGGTTTTTTGCAAGAAGTGGAAAGTGGTTTATGTCTCTTTGTCTCGACTAATTACTGTCTTTCATCTATGAACAAGAAGCCTGAGCATGATGACCCTGACCCAAAGAACTCTACCAAGTGGTCAAATAACTCAAATTGTCTTCCTCTTCATTTAAATTGTTTTAATCTTCCATCTTGATATGCATTTCAAACTAACCCTACTGCTCTTATGTAGCTCAAAGCTTGTACTAAAACAGAATGATTTTGATTGTCAAGTAGGTAACACACAGAAGACTGAATAAGGTGATTTTTTTTTCCTCCATACTTTAGACTTGATCTGCACTTGACTTTCTCTATTTTCTGAATAAAGTTCAATGAAGTTGGATCCACAAGTGTTAAGAGGTGCTTAACACACTCAGACCTTGTAGCATATATTAGTGAAATGGGTTTAAAAAAGGGTTCTATCAAGGTTTCTCAACTCCAAGAATGATAACTTTTCTTTATCCTCTTAGTAAGAGCTATAAAAAAAAAAGAAGATATTTCCTTTCAATTGTGTTCTGTGCTTTTTCCCAAACTTTATCCCTCGGCTAAATTTTTCTAAGAATAAATTTGGTAACTTTCAGAATCAGTCAGTAAACTAGGTAGAATAGCACTTTTTATTAAATTTGACTAGTTTTTA
>VCCN01005310.1:5643660-5665674 GCA_006491835.1 Architeuthis dux | reverse complement strand
CCCATCAAGGGTTGATATGCCACTAAACAAATCAATCAACATTGACTTATAGATTCTGATTTTATACTTTACAGGTTCTTTCTTAGTCTGATACCATTCATTTGTTTGATAATGACTCAAATATTATAAAAGAGCAGCTATGTTGCAAAGTTATTGTTAAAACAAATTTGAAAGTGTTATCTGTTGCAGTTAATGATTTGTATTTGATCATGCTTGAGGATACACATTTTAAGTAGTAATTCTATGCAGATCATCGTTTTGTATATAATGTAAAGCATTAAAAATCAATTATTTTTGTTCCAAACATTAATACTATCCATATAACACAACTTTGTGCATTTGCACATAATTCACTTGCCTATATTCTTTCATTTTGAACATTTGAACATTTTATTTTAGTATGAAAAAAGTATACAAATTGTATATACAAGCACACATCATTACAATCATATTTTCACAATATCTAAGACCTTTGCGGTGGTATAATAAACATCATAATTCTTCTTAAAATCATTTGCATCTGTTGATAGCACTACATATTCTGGTAATCTATTCCAAAGTCCCACCACTCTATTGCTAAAAAAGAATTTTCTGCTATTTAATCTACTTATATTTGCTTCTACCGGTATATGTGTGGCCTCTCAGTCCCTTGTATCCCCTTCTAGTAAAAAAATACATCAGGGTTTACTACTTCTAAATCATGCATAATCTTAAACATTTCTATTAAGTCTCCTTGATCTCTCCTATTTTCTAACGATGTTAACCCTAACACTTTTAGCCTATCCTCATAACTCATACTTTGTAATTCCGGTACTAACTTAGTTGCTTGTCTCTGAACTTTTTATAAAAGATTTTTATCTTTCTCCAAGTACGGTGACCAGGCCTGTGCACAGTAATCTAGGTGTGGTTGGACATAAGTCTTGTATAGTATAAGGAACGATTCCTTGTATATATATGAAAAGGTATGCTTAATCAGTCCTAGTACCCTGTTTGCCTAAGCCACAGCACTGGCAATATACCTGGAGAATGATAGTTTATCAGTTACTATGATACCAAGATCCTTTTCATCATTTACAATATCTCTTGTATGAAATTCCTTTCGTTTGTCACATTTGATATTAAATGCAATACATTTTCCCTATACAGGTGTAATTTGAAAAAAACTTGTATTGTCAAAGAGAGAGCAGCTTCTCCTAATCTTCTTTGTGCCCATATATGAGAAAAGCTAATAATTATAACAAGGTTTTACATGGATGTTTTCTAAAAGTTCACTCTTATTCACTGAATCCTGATTTAGTCAAAAAATGATACATAGCCTATGGCAAAATAAATAGACACAGCTGTACAGGGACTTTTTTAAGGGATGTGTTTTCAAAAACGAAAAAGTAATAATAATAAACTAATTATTTGCATCAGAGAAATGGATTGGGTATTTGAATATGGAAAGATTGTTGGGCAACATCTCCATATGTTTGTTATTAAAAAAGATCTGTGAAAATAAACATGTCTGTATTTCGTATGACTGACACTTTCTATTCATAAAAACTCTTGAAATACAGCCAACACACAAAGATGTACATTTGTCTCCATTCTATTTGTTCTTTATTCTTCTGGAAATATATGCTGTATTTTTTCCTATCTGCTTTTAAATTGAGTTTTATTTTCTAGGGCAGAGAACTTTTGTTTTCTATTTAGATTTGGTTGTTTAACAAGTTTTACACAAAGACAATCAAAAATGTTTTTTCTTATTCCCCACATCTTGTTTTCTTGAAAAAAAGTAACTAGAACAAAAGAAGATACAGGAAAGAATCGGTGATTTGATATCAAACCGTAGAACAAGTCCAGAGATTATTTTATAAAATAAATCAGTCAGTGAGTAACAGCAATCAATGCTAGAGATAGTAGCGTATCTAAAAAAACAAATTTCTGCCTACCTTGTAATAACAGCATTATTTTGGCAATTGGCTTTGAATTTTACCAAGATGATTTTATATTTGTATTTCTAATTTTTCTTTGAGATTAGTATCAATATGAGGTGATAAAGGGAGCCTCTTTAAAGTACAGCCTTAATGTCTGATTGAGAAGCTCACAGAACATAATTATAAATATATTAAATAGACATGGACTTCAACAAAGTGAAATGCATCTGTTCAACTATCTTTCTAACTCTTTTTATCAATTGTCACTGATTTTTGAAAGTCTTGATTGCAGACTGACCTCACGGTCATGAAAATAATTCCATTACTCTGCATAGTCTTTGGAATGTGTATTCTTTTTGAAAATATGCTTTTTTTACACTGAGGATTTAATTAGATTTAAAATAAACTGAAGAGACACAATGAGGGTCAAAGTAGAATGAAAATTGATTTATAAAATATGTAAAATTAAATAAAGTGAGCAAAGGTTAGTGATGCTATTTGGTTGCCAAATCTTTGAGAAAAACCAGGCAGTATCTTTCCAAAATTGTGACTAATTTTATATCTGTTAAAGCACTGACTAACAGAAGGCTTTGGTTGGTCTCTGATGTCCACTTTTGACCCATGTACTTTATCAAAAAGAATCGCTTACACATTACAGTACCATTTTTTTCCATGTAAGCGTTTCTTGTGACCTAACAGTTATTTATAACCTACTTGTGGCTAACACTGTACTAAAGTGGTTATGAGTCATGCATGTGATAAGTTGCATCAACAGATGTGGTATACAAAGAAATAACTGTGTATAGAAAGGCAGTATTTACTTGGATCATTTTACTAATGTGCACTTTTGTTCTTTTGTTAACGGTGTAGAAAGAGTTTTTTATCTTCAGAAAATGGATGGAAATGTTATAAAAATGAAATGTTGCTCTTACTCTGTACTATATGACATTCATAATTGGTTATAATGAAATAAATGTTGCCGATCAATGTTCTTCCCGTCGCCGGATAATTGTACTGCTTGTGTTTCTTTTTCTTTCCTTTATTTTCTTTCTTAATAATTCCAATAATTAAACATTAGACTTCTACTTTTTACTATTTTTAATCAATTCTTTTCAGAACACACTGTTTTAAAGCCAAAACACTTTGCAAGTGATAGTAATTAGTTATTATTATTATTTTGATGGTACTGTGTAAAACTAAAATTGTCAGTTTATTCTCTTCCAGAATATCTTGACTTGTATCTTTTGATCTAAGAAAGAGGTAATTGATGGAGCCTTGCAGTCTAGTTGTTTATTCCTGAGAGTGATGAAATATGCCTCATCATTATTGTAGTTGAAAATACAAAATTCTGGAAGTTATGGGAAAAATATTTTGAAATGCTGTTTTTAGGTTTCTTTAATTTTTTGTTTTAGGCTTAATTTAATATGAACAATTGATGCTTTGAAAAAAGTATAGAATATGAATTTTCAAGAGATTTCAGTGGCTAGTGATTGAGATAAAAACTTTATTCATTTTATCAACTGCTAAAAGGGGCAATTTTGGAAAAGAATCCTGGCAAATCTTGATAAATTCTGGTGTTAGGCTGATCTGAAATATAATAGAACTAGCATAGTACCTGTCAAAAATGACAGAATTATTTATGTATGGATAAATTATATTTTAGTATAAATGTATTTATTGCAAGAAAAAAAATGCATACCTTGAACAAAATTTATTTTTCTGTCGATTTTCAAGAATTCTTCTAATTTTTTTGTTTTTTGTTACAAAATAATTTTAAAACTATAAGGCAATAGAATTGGGTTGAAAATGAATTTCTTTTTTAATATGAGAGAAGCATCAGTTTTATGAAAAATCAAAGATGCCTATATTCAGTGGAATTGTTTTCCATGCTACTACTGAAACATCAGCAGCAGCAGTAGTGATTTAGACACAAACACACACAGTAAAAGCTTACTTTATCCCCTTCCTCTCTTTCTGTTTGCTTGCGTGATAGAAACCAACCAACAGAAAAGTCTCAACGGATTTTATATTATAAGATGACCCGGTACTGGTCTCCAGTTTTCATCTTGAAAGTGATGATTGGGAATTGATAGAAAATGGAAATATGTCGTTGAAGAAACAATTTGGAAGAATATTAGTTGTATAAAAACAATTAAATTATGTAACGAATCCTTCATCTAAAGAATAAGCAAAAGGAAAAACAATAGGAGAGAATGGGGGAACAAAGGGGGTGAATGTTAATATATAAGCATTATCACCAACAGATAATAGAAAGGAATAAAGTATTAGTATGTGTAAATATGTATAATGGTACAGACAGAAATGATTACCATATGGAAATGTTGGTTGGTTATGGAATTCTTTTTTCTCTTTGTTTTGTTTTCATCTTTGTATAGAGGCAAATATTAGTTCTTGCAGAGGTGAGAAGATTGGTGGCCGTGAAACTGCCACAAAGCCTCAACCAGTAAGTTCTGTAGCATCTGGAAATACCTGGGACAAGTGAAACAGAAAAATGTATCTGTCTTGAGTCTTTGCCAGCAATAGATGCTCTCATCTTTTTTTAACTGAGAGATTGGATGTTCAGATTTGTTGAAAATATGAGACAATTTTCTTGGAAATTGTAACCAATATACCTCTGCCAACAAAGAGGGGTATATGTATTACCCTGTGTCCTTCTGTCATACAGTCCGTCTGTCTGTGCACATATTTCCCCAAATTATCAATGACATTTGTGTAAAGGTGAGCCATGGGCTAAGGAAGAAGTGATTAAATTTTGGGGCAGATCCAGGAATTCTTATCGATTTAGTTAGTGTACGGCATTGGCAGAGGTATGTGCTTTCTAGTTAACTTCTGTTATCAGTTAAAAGCTGTTCCTATTCTAAATGTGCACTCCAATTAAAATAATGTGATAATAATAAACTATAAAAAAATCATTTTCTATAGTTTTTAGAAGGGTCATTAATATTCAAATGGTTCTTCAGACGATTGAACTCCTTGTTATTTGTGTTGTACACCTGAAGAAGTGTAGTATAATGCTGATCTGTATTTCTTCTGGTCGCCATGAGAGAAAGAGATGATGATGACGACGACTCTGCTGTCCGGGTCTGCTGACGGGAGCTGAACTTTCTGTGGAAGGAAATTAATTTCGGAGAAAAGGCTCTCGCACGTGGGTGGAGAGAAAAGACAACAAAATTCGGGTATCTTCAATTGGAAATCTGTTGTTTTATTTCCGTCGGTATAATTTCTTTTCTGGGGCGGTTCGCAGGTAGCTTCGAGATACAGAATTCTGTTGGTCACTTTTCTGAATTACTACTAAGAAAATCAAGGGTTCCTCCCTCTTCCACCCGGATGGGTGGAAGAAGCCAACTTCGTCTCTGACCTGTCGCTCCGGATTCAAATCTCAAACTGCTCTACTGTTGCTAACCAGCTCTCCCTTGCCCCTGACAGGGAGCGGGCCTCGTTGTCGACCTGTTGCTAACTGCTTCAGATCTCAACTCGCTTCTATTTTCAAATCTAGCCCCTTTTAACGGTTTCTGGTAATACAATCTCTATCCAGTTTGTCACATACGCAGTTTAACACAGCTCTTAGTGATATGGGCTTTTTTTGTCACATACACACAAACACAGAGTGCAATTTTGTTACAGAAGGCTGAAGAATGGATCGGCCGAAATGTTGTTTACAACACAAATAACAAGGAGTTCAATCGTCCGAAGAACCATTTGAATATAAAAAATCAGTTTAGCTCCATTGTATAAATTGTGCTTTAGAAAAAAAATTCTTTAATATGCTTATAATAATAACTGTTAGCTAATAAGTATACAAATGTTGAAGGTCAAATCCTAAATCTAACAGTTCATCTGGTAAAGGTATCATTTTTTTTACCAAAGGACAAATATTTAATGTTAGATAATTCATGTATATTCCATATCAATTTCAGTCAACTTATAAGCTCTTTCAAAATCAATAAACCCCTAAATGTATAAATATGTATAAATTTACAATAAGCTTATAACTGCCAGTAGCAGGTTTGTTTTAAAAATTAATCATCAAAATGATTTCTGTTATCCGTCCTACTTACCTAGTATTGTTACACACAATCAATCAATATTAGATTGTCTTTGTTGTCAGCCTGCCAAATTTCTGGCTTTTCTTAACATGATACAAAGTACAGTTAAGAACCTTACACTCAAGTATTACTTGCTGCCACTGAGTCTTGTTCAATCACAGTAATTAGTCTATTCTATTTATGTGCATAGGAATGAATAGCCATTGCCAAGTTCCCAGGATGGAGACTGATTGTCACTGTCTTTTTGAAGGCCAGGGTCAGTGGAATGAATACTTCTGTTGTTGTTTGATATCCCGCTATGTGTTATGACACTGTAATATCCTTTTGTCTCTGTCACTGTCACTGACTATCTGTATATGTAGAAAATTTAATTCGGTTGTATTTTCTATCACCCATTTTCAGTGGGAATTAAAATTGTATCTTGTACCTTTCAGTTTTCATTCTCTTTTCAACAATATCTATAAGATCAGACAGTTCAATACATTATTTATTCAGACTGTAAAATATCAACATTTACTTGTTGGTTTATTGTGTTACTTTTAGGATTCTTCACCATTTAGATTTTTATAAACTACTTTTGAATAGACACAGTTAAATTATAATTCCTGACTAGAAGAATGTCCATAAATTATAATTCTTTTACTTTTTGGAAAGTATATTTATAATTATTTTAAATGTATAATTTGCTTTTATTTCAACAATTTGACAAATTTTAAATTCTGTTTTGTTGTTAGCAGGAATGAATGTTTAACTCAGATCTATTACTCAAGTAAAATGTAAACAAAATTATAACTGTATATCGTAATCTTTTCTTATGGATAAATAAAATATAGCACAATTACATACCGTACTTTCAATTTTAGAAAATGCTTGACTTACATGCACTCATATTGGGATGATAGAACTTATTCAAAGTTAAAATACATAAAGTTTTGTGAAATCAATTTACAAATGAAAAATGAAATAATTTCAGAGTAATGCTGTTCTATATTTAATCCAAAAATTAAAGATATACAAGGCCTGAACGGAAAATATAAAATAATTTAATATTAATGAAAAAGAAAATAGCCTACCTAGTCCCCTTCAAAATACTCTGTTAGGACCTCACACACTTATCCCAGCATCCCTTCCACTTTTCAAAACAGTCTGCAAAGTCATCTTATGGGATTGCCATCAGCAGCATTGTCACATTCTCCTTAATCTCGTCCACCGTCTGAAATCTCTTTGGGGAAAAGCCAGAAGTTGCAGGGAGCCAAATCTGGACTGTAATGGGGGGGACAGACTTGGGTGATCTGATGTTTTGCCAAAAAACCCTACATGAAGAATGACTTACTTGCTTATTGTGAGTATGATGGTCACACAGTACTCAAGCTCACTCAATGGCATCCCACTGTAGTCTGAGTGACCCCAGGGGAGAGTGTTCATGTATGTACAGTAAGGACCCCTCTGACTGGTTGCCAAGTTAAATCAAGGCCACAGTTTTCTAAAATGGTTGGTTTCTTTTCTATCTGCTTTCATGAGTTTCAGTTGATGGTTAAAACAAAGAAGAATAGATACAGTTATTTATTTCAGTCACCTAGGAACTTATTAATCACTGCTACCCAAAACACTGGTTTAATTGGGTTTAGGTTATTCATGTGTTCACATATTTATATGTATCTAGGCTTTACTCAGCCCTAACCGTTAATAGTAGAAATTTTGCACACACACTCCCCTCAATGAGTAGGGAAAATGTTTGTTTTTTTGTTTTTTGAAAATTCTCCCCCATTGGGGAGGTTCAATTTTCAATGTAAGTTTATGCTAAATTGGTCGTTAGTTTGTGCCGCTTGTTTTTTTTAGCCCAACCTTTTAATTGATCACACAGCATATATGGGTGGCAGTGATTCATAATTTCCCTTGGAATGCTAGTAATATATATATATATATGTGTGTATGTATGTAGTAAACAAATATATATCTACAATATTCGCTCTACTAATCAAAAATAAACTTTCTTGCTTCAAGACTTTCATAATTATATGAACTCAGTAAATAAATACACTTTGTAACTGTAACTCCTGCCCTGTGTTTTGTAAAAAACTTTATTGACAAGTTGCACTTTCTTCTTACGCTTCTTTAATAGGCCTTATCTTTTTTTACTGCAATTGATTGCACAAGTTTTCAAGCGCTTTTGTCCAATGGGGACTTAAGTATTGACTTTCCAGAGAATGGGTGCTTTCTATAAATGCATATATTATTATGACAATTATGAAGAGAATTAATAATTAATTGGGAACCCATATCAGCCCGGCATCAGTATTAGCGATTGCTAAACGGGCAGCCTAGATTGTATAAATGAATAAAGAAACCAGCGGCGTGTGGGAATCAAACCCATGTCCACCCTGAAAGCAACCTATATGCGGTCCTGCTCTTTACCACTGAGCTAACGGCACTCTCATGGCAAGGCAGCGGTCAAAAACGTACACATTCGCTCACCTCTTTATTCTAACCGATCGTATCATTAGGCACGTGATATGAAGCAGCCCCTGTGTCATCTGTATCTGACAGAATATGACAATTATAAAGACACAGAATCAGGACATGACATCGTTTCTTTATTCATTTATACAATCTAGGCCGCCTGTTTAGCAATCGCTAACACTGAAGCCTGGCTGATATGGGTTTCCCATTAATTATTAATTAATTAATAATTGTCTTTATAATTGTCATATTCTGTCGGATACAGATTTATCCATTCCTTGATTTCATATATTATTATGTATTATTATTAAATTGAATAACTTACAATTGTGGGAAATCATTCAAAATAAATAAAGATCAGAAGGATGGTGTATTATTCTTTGCGGTGGAAAGAATATTAATAATCTTTTTTGTAGTATAAATATGCATTGAAAATATTTTTGTCATATTCTAAAACTACTAATGATTAGCAATTCAATGTAACTGCTAGAAAATGCCATGGAGAAATATTATAATAGGTTACTTCATCAACTATTAGGCTATATTTTTTTAACCAATAAAAGAATTAAAAATTATAATGAAATGTGTGTGGGTAAATGAGCAACTATAGAAACGGGGAAAGAAAATTGTATTTATGAAGGAAACCGTTTAAGAATGCATATGTGATGCCTGTTACTTTACCAACATGTGGTAAGAATCAACAAACAGGCCTGTCAGGTCAACAGCTGACAACTCAGAATAAGACAGTGAAGAATAAAAATAGCAATGATACATTACCTAAACTAGGGTAGAACTTTTTTGTTCTATGAATAACAAAATTAAAAAAATATATATTGTTAATTCTGTGCACTCTTGTCCTATTAATTATGTTGTCTTTTTTTTTTTCAAGTTGCTCACAATTTTCTTGTGGCATTAAGGAAGTTTATTGTTTTCTTATTAGTTTGTATAAGCAAATGGCCTTGAATATAATTTTGTGACCTATGTTGTTAAAAGCTATTATATTGAAAGCAAAGAAAATGTGTCCAGTTCAGATTTTCATTTATGTTTATCACCTAATTATGAGGATCTATTGTCAAGAGTGATCTCCCCACTCCTCCCTCTGCAAGTTTTAGTTAATTTGAAACAGTCTCTTTGTTACATCATTTATGCCTCCAAGATATAAAAAAAACCGTTATAGTTCAGAACGGAGGAGGGTAATGTTCAAAAGTCACCTCCAAAATTTGTTGCTGACAAAGAATGAAACTAAATGATGTGACATCTGTTTCTAGATTGCTTTGCGAACTGAAATCCTACTATAATGGACCTAGTTTTGGAAAAGGTTGAATAGAATTGGCAATTTTTTTTCTTCATTTTTCTATTTTAGAGTTTCTTCAGAATTATGGAAAAAAAGATTGAGGACGAGCTGGGTAGAAATTACTGTATTTCTCGAAGTCGATGATGCTCTGGCCTCGAGGATGCACCCGGGTTTTGACTTCCAAAATCTTGAAGAAAACAAAGAATAAAAATAGGATAGGTCTATGAAAAAAATATCCTTCAGCCTGTAAGACAAAGGGTTAATTTTCAAGACTTATTTCAGGGGGAAAAAATAGCGTTTTCAATGCTAGTCAATATGGTACATCAAGAGTTGAAAGAGAGTAAACAGGACAAATGTGATGATGAGCTGCATATAAACAGGATACTCTTGAGGGGACCTTTTTAAAACCTCAGCTAACCTGGATAGATAACATTCCTGTTTTACTGACTTCCTGGTTTTTGATACAGGAGTGAAAAAGAAGTGGGTAGAATGTCAAAATAGTAGATCTACAGGCTTTTGCCACTTCAATGACCTAGTAGGATAACACCTTTCTAACAGTTGAACTAAGATGTCTGGGTGCAGATCACTCTGGTCAGTGAAAAGTGGGTATGTTGAAACTTGGTATTAGACCATTAGATTTGCAAACCTTTAGTTGCTATGGGAATGGGAAGCCTAACAGATTAATCCACCTAATTAGAAGATTTATCTGCAGATCTAATGAAAGTAAAAAAGTAATAAAAATGTTTAATAAAAGATTGAAACGAAAATAAGATTGATTTATTTAACATTATTAAAACCTGTTCTGTTGCTTTAGAAAAAATACTATTGTGAAAAAAGAAAAGATGAATTTTTCATTGGAAATTTGAGTACTGTGAAAGGACAACCTTAAATACATTGAGTTGTATTATGTGTATTCAGATTAAAGCTTCTTATGGGTAACTGCTTTAATCTAACAATTATTGATTTTATTAAGTAAACCTTTGAAGTGCCTGTAATGTCGTCTGATGTTAGTGCCTTTGTGTGTTCTTATCTGTTTAGCTGTGTTTAGTTTGAATGTGGTTGGTTCATAACTGTATTTAGCTGTGTTTAAGAAAAGAATAGAGATGGAACAAAGACGCGTGTTTACAGGGCAATTGCCTGGACCAGAACAGGCCTTCACTCTCCCACATGCGGACTCCCGTTTCTGGTATCGGAAACGTGGCTCATTAAAAGGGGGCTGCTGGGTAGACTACGATTCAGCATGTTTATTGACTTAAAAACGTATATATACACATAAACATTACCAACTGAGCATATTTTACCAATAAGACCATTTTTTTCTTTCCCTCTCTCTTTCTTTCCCTCTCTCTTTCTTTCTTTCCATTCAAGAGCTAAATAATTTCTATTTAGATTCATATTCCAAACATGTCTTGAATACTTGATTTCGTTTCCTATGAGTGCAATCCCAATGGTATTTTTTCTAATCAGCCGTCTAATCTTCAGTTATTAAACTATTCAAAATGTTCTCTAAATATATTATGCTCACTATTTTACCCAATTCTTTAGTGTTTTTGCACATTTATTTTCACTTTTTAAATAAATTTTTTGTTTTATATTTTATTAACACATTTTGATTAAAAGCCATGATTATTATTGCTTGCTTTGTGGTAAGTAATTATAAAAATTAATATTTTTTTTTCTATTTAAAAGCTTTTATCTTGAGGGGAAAATATGAATTATTTCTGGTGATAAGAGAGGAAGTCAGTTGGGAGAAATGAATTAAATATTGTTCTGAAATACACTGTCTGGTGCTACTCATAGTCATAAGGTGTTTCAGTTCTTTGATCAGCAGGCGATCCAGCCAGGGGTGATAAGCCCCAACTTGTGTCCAAGTGGCGCGCTCATCCATAGATCCCTGCTCCGTATCCACAGCCACTGCAGCGTTTTGGTGCCTCGTCTGCAATGCAGTCTTCTCACTCCAAGGAGTTTGAGTGTCCGCAGTAGTGAATGGCCTGCAAAGTCCCGGCATCCAACTTCAACTTCACATCAGGCTTTCCGGATATTGTTCTGGTACTCTGATACAAGCTCTGCATATTTAGCTCTTTTTCGCTCGGCCTCTTCGATTCTGTCCTCCGGGGGGGGGGACTGTAAGTACCACTTGCTTTGAAGTTAACACCATGTCTGGGTGGAGCAGAGTGGTTGCGATGTTCTCCAGGAGTGTCAGCTGCTTTCCTAGGTCAACTCAGAACTGCCAGTCACAAGTGATGGCTAAAAGCCCTCCCAAGGAGATGGCTGATGCTATGCCGTTTCCCCAGCTCTCACCAAGGTGATGGACTGTTTGCTGTTTTCAATCACTGTACTGACTGTATCCAAAGACTGTAGGACTTGGTCATGAAACCATTTATTATTTGAATCTTTTAGAGAGGATCAATTATCAGAAATATTTTTAAATGGAAGACAAATGAGAAAGGAAAATATGGATGGAAAAAAGAAGTAAAAATGTTAATTTGTGATTAATGTAAAGAATAGCTACACAAGACAACTATAAGGATCAAAATAAATGTAAGATGCAATTACCTGTAAATATATGTGAATAATGTAGGAAATAAATCATATAAGTCTTTACAAGTTCAGAAAATATACATATTGAAACCATAGGAAAATATCTTTCTCTTTGTATAGTAAAAAGAAAACCGTTATGTCCTCTTTGACAGCAGAACTTTGAGAGTTGTTTAGTATTCTAATGGAAAAATTGCATCCAGAAAAATATTTTTTGTGTAGTCTCATGAATGTCTTTGAATTTTATTCTGGGATATGATTGATTCTACAAGTTTCAAGTCTTGTAACTAAGCTGATGTAAAACTAATCAGGGAATAAGTTTCATTGATTTTTTTTAGCTCCTGTCTTTTCTATGTTACCAAATTTGTCAAAATATACTGATGAGCCAAAACATTATGGCCACCTGCCTAATAAGGTGTTGGTCTTCCATGTGCCCACAAGAGTTCTTATCTAATCGGTCTAAAGGTTTTCACTTTGTTGAGGTAGGTGGTATGACAAAGTACCTTCCACATGAATGATAGGGCACAATGTTTCCCAGCTGAACGTTGCCCAAACAAAAACACTGCCTCCAATGGCTTGTTGTTTTCCAACTGTGCATCCTGGTACCATCTCTTCCCCAGGATGGCGATGTACATGTTCCCTATTCAGGAAAAAATGAGACTCCTCAGACCAGGTGACCGTCCTCCATTGATCCAAGGTACAATGCTTGCATGCCCACTGAAGATGCTTTTGGTGATGGATATTGGTTAGCATGGGTACTCTGACTGGCCTGTGGCTACGCAACAAGGATTGATGTACTGTGTGTTGTGACACTTTCCTTCACCTTGATTAAAGCTATCTGCAATTTGTGCCACAGTAGGCCTTTTGTTGGCTCGTACTTGGTGGGAAAGCATCTGTTCACTTATTGCATTGATAAGTCTTGGTTGCCCTATGCCTTGTTGGCGGTTGGTGATTTTTTTTTCCTTTCTTGGACCACTGTCGATAGGTACTCACCACAACTGAGCATCCCATAAGCCATACTGTTTCGGAAATTGCTCTGACCTAGTCTTCTCACCATAAAAATTTAGTCTTTATCGAAGTCACTCAAATCTTTCTTTTTGTCCATAATGCGTCATTCAATATATCGAAATGAAGTATTTGGGCAAAAATAGCATTCAACATTTGTTTTGCAGTGAGCCATTACAGAAGCAGGCGCACCTTCTTTCTCTCTCTCTCTCCTACACCCCAAGTTCTCATACCTCCAACAAACATTCCTTCATTGCCATTTTTTGGGGTCTGGTCAAAAGGTTTTCCCATATAAATTAATGGTAATTTCTTTGTTGCTTTATGCCATTTTGGCTTAGGAAACTGTTCTACTTTCAAATAGAAGGGGAAACCTGTATTGTATTCACTTTGAACAAAAACATTTTCTTTTAGTGGAAAGCTAGAGTACAAAAATGGCTGTTTGGCCAAATTTTTTCTTTTTTCTTCAGTGTATTGATTTATTTCCAGTATCATTAACTCAGGAAACTGAGCAAACAGGCTTCTCACACCAGAGAGAATAGGACAGTCAACACCCAAATGCTATGACTCATCAATCATTCCAATACATAAAACTAAGTGCAGTGAATGCTTTTTAACTAGGCTACTAGTTTACCTTCCAAATGTCAATATGGACAAACAGACTCTTTTTCCCCCCCACTGACCATGTCCACTCTGCATTGTACAATTAAGTTCTTACTTTCAATACAATAAGTGGAGGATATCACAAAAGAAGTGTTCTATTGACTCTGTTCAGTACTAATATTTTATATCTCTTTTGAAAAAACTTTAATTCCCCTATTTTAGTGGTTTGCTTTTGAATTCCACGTTTCACAGTCCACTTATTCTATTTTTGTTCTTCTATTATTGATTTTGTATTAGGTTTTTGTTTAGTATGGAATTAGGTCAGCATAAAAAAAATGATTTTTTATCATGCCATTTTACTTTGCTAATTCATATATCTCTACCAAAAATGAGAAACAAGATTATTTTCTCTTCCAACACTGTTGTGCTAAATATTTGAAATGTAGGTTATAAATGATGTTTCCTTCCTTTACTTTTTGTACTATTTTATCCTTTGCAGTATTTCTTTTCAAACCAAGAATAATTTAGCATTTGGGTACAGAATGTGTTCTTGTATATTGTCAAGATGTTGATATTATGCTGTATGCAAAATAATAAAAATAATCCTTTACATTGAATTATATTTTTTCTATGATTTATATAATGTGTATGGATGAATAGTTAATCATAGACTAGTCAGTAATAACTTCTCTTAAAAGTTAGTGAATTTTATTGTTCAGTTTTTGAAAATAGCTGAATTTTATGAAGATCTAACTTAGCTCTGTTGGTTTTAGATTTCTGCTACCTCCAAATCACTTATTTTCAGTCTATATTGGAAGTATAAAATATGTTTTGTGCATTTCATTATCAGTACATATCCAAATTGACTAGAAGAGAGAAAAGTATGACACTTTCTTTTAATAGAAATTGATTGATAATGCCATTGGATTACACAAATTTTGATAGCTTAAAACTTTGAATTAGTCAAGGTATCTGTGATATTTAAATATTTTGCTGGAAAGAAGCCAATAACTTAAGAGATCTGCATTTTTTTTATCAATCTTATTAGAGATTATTTTTTAAGCTACAGTGTTGCCTGTCATTGACTGTTTTAATGTTGGGAACCTACTTTTGCCATTGTGGGTTTTGTCATTTCTGGTTATCTATACTTCTGCTGTCTCACCGCTAGTAAACTTAAGTGAGGAAAGGTAACTCAACAATCACTTGACCTTTGAACGAGTTGACAGGTAACAGACACCCACTGTAAACAAATGTATTTTTCACTATATTTTAAGTAAAAAAACTAAATCCAGTTAAGTAATCTTTAAATTAACTAATGTTCATTGAATCATATTTCTATAACGGCTACTGTATTATTGGAAGAATATTTGTAATGTTTTTGGTACCTACCTAGTTGAGATGAACAACATATAAATAATACCATTTTATGCAGTGATATTTTGGGGTTATGTATCCAAATTATGAATGGTATATCTTGTCTACACTCTTAATTATGAACAAAAACATAGCATAACATGTTTTGTGCATTACAAAACAAAGGACATTGGCTTATATATATATATTAGTAAGTGGTTACAAGTATGCTTCACAAATCTGCATAAGTATATTAATAGACCTCTGTTTCCAACCGAAGAAACCAAGTGTACAGGTTGTAATGAACCAATAAATATTTTTCTAAATCGCACTTCACCTTAAAACTACACTGCTCAGGCTGGAGGTTTATTCTGCACATTGGCCCTGCTGTCTATGGTCCAAATGCTGTGGAAACCATCCCAAAATCTTTGTTCGCAAAGCCATTCATTCATTCATTCATTCATTGATATATAGATATATATAGATCATAGCAACATCTTTTAATTTGTTACTTAATAATAATCATTGTATATTTTCTTTTCTTTATTTGTTTGTGGAAGGAGATGTTTTAAAATTTATTTCTGAAATGAATTTCTAATTTTTAATTTTTTTTTTTTAAATTATAATTTTGTTTTTTATTATAGGATACTTAAACATCACTTTGATTGATTTGGCTGCTATATCTAAGACAGGAGCCGAGAAACAATTAACCTATGAGAAACTGAGACGGCAACATGGAGTACTCCAAGTCCACAAAAGTAAGTCTCTCTTGTTTATTATTTAATGATTTCATTTTTGTTCTTTTTTGATTAAAAAAAAAACAAAAAATCTTTGTCATTTGGAAAAGCTGAAACTAGACTAGAATATGAAAAAATAACTTCTTTTAGTCTGATATAGGGGAGACCTAGACTAGTCAGACCTTTTTTGCACTCAATGCAGTGTGGAGAACATTTTAATAGCAATGATACCTTTTAATATGCAGGTTTGTTCACAGCTATGCATGTCTGGCTGATACCATTCATTAGCCCTGAAACCTGATCCAAACAAATCATCAACAAGTTTACTTTTAATGATCAAAATGGTGCGATCAAGTGACTGAAAATGCCCTAGGCTTCAAATAAAGCCTACTAGTCACGGTCTCCCCATAATACATAAGTTGGTGAAAACGAATTCATTTTTTTTAGCTATTGTTTTATTACAAGGAGAATGAATTTAGCACCATTCTATAAGCATTATATATGAACTGTAAAGTTGAAATTTACAATATGAAGCAGCACAGGAAGTGAGCTACCTATACACCAAAGGGTTAAGACTGGGTTTTTGCAAAGAGTATTTCTGAAATTTACTGTTTCTTAAGGTCTAACTGAAAAAGGTATTGGGTTATACTTGATTTTCAAAAAATCCCAAGCATTCAAGATTGGAGTACATCGGCGTATAAAGTAGATGCAAAAAGAGACAGGGGCAAAAGTATCCTTAGAAACCCCTAACATAAAACAAATATCATTCAGAGGGAATTAAAATTGCATGTCTTGCAATGAAACTTCATCAGCTCAGTACTCAAAACACACCTTATCTTTCAAATAGTTCTTCAGATACTTGAACTCCTTCTTGTTGTTTGTGTTGTTAACACAACGTTTCAACCGATCCATTCTTCGGCATTCCTCAGGTGTAATATCCGAATGTGATGGGGTAAACAGAAGTTTTTAATTTCAAAGGTGGTAACACTTATAACGTAGGGTTTGGGTTTGTTGTGTTGCGGAAGACACACTGGGTTAAACTCTGCACTTGTCTGACTAATGTATTCAGTTGACATTAGCTGCCTCTTTGATTTTTCTGTTTCCAATAGCATTCTCTGTTAATCAATTTTTCTGTTTCCAACAGCGTTCTCTGTCAATCAATCATCCAAAGAACTATTTGAATGTTAATGACCCTTCTCAAAACTATAGAAAACATCTTATCTTCTTCCTTTTGTTACCCTCCAATTAAAAAGAAAATAGGCCTAATTCCACTAACCAAAAATAACCCAAAGTGCCTGTGAGCTTTTACAATATCAAAGTCACTTTCTGCATCAGGATTATTCTAAAGAGTTTCCTTTCCTTTGCATAGTCCACCAACTCCAACCAAAAGAAAATGTTTTTTAAAAAAGCCCTTATATCATGGAAGGAAAAACATTGGAGTGTTGGGATTTGTATTCAACATACACAGATACCAAATCTTTAAGTACTCTTTCATCTGTAAGACATAAAGACTGATTGCTCGTCTCATACTTCCTCTAGATGTAGTTACTATCATTTATAGAGATCGAGTTTAGAAAATAGCAAATTTAAGGAAACTAATCTAAATAATCCCACAAGTAAGCCTACCCTTTAACAAGACCTGGCTGTTTCTTCATGAACATAGATATAATAAATGATAAAAAAGTGACACCCATACATTTACAGCCGCCTTAGCCTACAGATGGCTCCATGTGGCCTCCAGACCTGTCTGGAGTACATATAAACACTCTCTCTCACACAACACACACACACACACACACACTTTTTAAAGGCATAAACCTTATCAGCTATAACTAAGAGAGCTTTCTTCTCTCTGAGAAGGCATTCATTTTTTTCACCTGATGAAGATTGTAGATTGCTTTTCAGAACCTGAACAGTATCTTATCTTTTTTAGAGTGAGTGTACAGTGAACTTTCTTACAAAACACTACTCATGATCAAATAATGATAATCAGTAGCATTTTGTGTTTGATTCAGCAACAGATAACAAACTAAACAAAAACAAATTGGGTTTTGGGATGACTCTTCCCTGAGGAAGCATTAGTTTTTAACCTGTTTAAGATGGCATGTATAACACTATTACATTAATCTGGCACTAGTTGCTCTTTAGTTTGGTAATATTGAGGGCATTTTAGGCAGTGGTTTCTGTAAATCAACCTAAGATTTATTGGACAGTCCGGACTTAATATTTTAAGGTTTTTCCATTGGTACTTGAATAATGGGTGTGCAGCACTTTTGTGCATTAGGTCAGAATGGTAGTCATGTATTCATTAATGTATTAATAAAGATTCAACAGAATTTGTAGAAATAGATTCTCTTCACAAAGCATTTTGGTGAAGAAGGAACCACTCCTTCTTCACCAGAATGATGTTGAAAGATCTTATAAGGATTCCTTGGGAACATGAACACCAACAAAATTGAAGCTATAAACATGTTCTGCTTTCTTCAGCTTGGAGCTGGCAATTGTAAGCAGCCATTTTGAAATCAGCATCATGTGAATTTAGCAGGTTTTGAATGCTGTTTTTTTTTTATTAATGCTTCCTGGTTAAGAAAAATTTGGATGCTCCTTTTTTTAACATATTCTATCCATCCGTTCAAGTAGAATGTTGCAGTGGAAACAGATCCTTCAATGTCTAAGAACCCTGCATGGATTTATAAGCAAAAGGATTACAGCCATCCGGTATATTAAAAATAGATTTGGACATCTGGGGTAGCTCTCTCAACTCAACAACTTTTTTAAATTTAATTTATTTATTTATATTTTTTTAGATAGGGTGATTGGTTCATGGAATATCTGAAGGATGAGGTTACAAACAAGTATAGATGATTTGATAGTAATATATGGGAGTGTTAGTCTGCTCGGATGATGTAATGGTTAGCACATCTGCCTCACGCGCAGAAGGTCTTGGATTCGATTCTGAGCATGAGCGAAGAGTGTGGAAAACTCTTCATTGCACTCAGCAGCTAATTGAGTACACTCTAAGCTGTGTGATTAGGGTGGAGGTATTACTTCGGTGGACCTGCATCCTGCCATGGGGGTGGTCATAAAAACTTGTAAGAGTAAAGTCCTGGTCTCGGCCAAACTTGAAACTTGCAAGGATCACTAAGCTGGCGCATGCAACAGAAACCGGGTCTTCGTCATTGGGTGTAAACTCCATTAGAAGTTGTCTGTTAAGAGACAGACACTTTACTTATATGGTAGTGTTGCAAAGATGTGACTTTGTATGCATCTGTAATGTTTGTGCAAATGATGTATATATATATATATATATATATATGAATAAGATTGTTTCAAAATTTGTCTCATTAGAGTCTTGTGTAAATGCACTGTTGATGCATGTAATTTGTTGTCCATTGATAGTATAATGTTAGATTTCTCAGTGCTAGCTTTGTATTAGCTTGTGGTGGAATTTAATCTACACTTGGTGATGAAAACTGAATTCCCTTGGCAAATGGAAAGACTTAGACTTGATAAATTCTAGGTCAAGAAGACAGTATCTCTCTGTCAGTACTTGCACACCAAGTACAGTAATGTTGACATGACTGTATATTATACTGACTTAATTATAAAATTTAAGAAACATTTCATCAAATAGAAGAAGTCTCATTCATCTTAATTAGAATTGAAGAAAAAAAGATTAACCAATATATATTTAGCAAAACTGGAAACACTTCACCATTTCATAATTTCTTTCATATATCAGTTGATCACAGTAATTAATCTTCATTACAAAATTATCGCTATGATTGAACTCTTTCAATATAATTGTTTCTTTTACAAGATTATGAAAGATTAAGTTGTTTGGATGATTAAGTATTAAAATAGAAAAAATAATCAATCAATTTGATTATAAATGTGTAAAGACATAAAAAGCACAATATTTAGGATAAAATAAACTTATACAGTGATTTTAGACTAGTGTCTTAATCTTGGTTGTTATAGTCACAACGTTTCGGCCTTCATCAGGTGTCTGCCATAGCTGGTAAACCTGGGAATTTCGAACCAAACCTTTTATTCAATCGATGGGGTTAGAGGATATCTAGCATCACTTAATTCTTCCTTGCAATGTTGCTTGTCTACCTCTTCCACTGAACCAGAGTATATGCACTACTCGACCCATGTCTGCCAGGCAGGTTACTAGATACACTTAATCAACACTTTTATCTGTTAGGCCATTGTCTCTCATGACAATCCAGTACTGGAAACTGGAAACCTAACATTGCTTGTCTGCCTCTTCCACCAAACCAGAATTTGACTTTTTGCACTACCCATAGTGTAATCAGGTGAAATTTTAGAGTCTGAAACTTAATGTCCTTTCTTTCTTAATTAAAGACTCCCATATGGTGTTCATTTCCAATGATAATTCCTCATCTCAGAAATTCAGACAGAAATGAACTTTTGTTTATCAATATTTTTCTTTTTCCTTAATATCTTTATTTGTTGTATGCATATTTTTGACTCTGAGCAATTTGATATGGTCTTCAGTGATCATTTTCTATTTGATTTACTGAAACATTTCTAAAATTACAAGTCTATATATTTTTAATATTGTCAAAAGTTTTGAATGAGCTTGAATGAGCTTGAAGGAGCTCTCCGTTCAAATGATTTGGATTGGAATATATTTATGAATATCAGAAAATGTGGTAAAGTGTTGAGTCAATAGTAATGAAGGTAGGTGAAAAGGGTGACAATTTTCAATAATATTTAACATTTATTTTAGTGTGAATAAAGTATACAAACTGTATATAAAAGCACACCTCAATATTCATATTTACACAATATCTAAGTCTTTTTCGTCATTTACAATATCTAGAATATTTTCTCTCATTGATTTAGGGATATCATTCTGAGCAAATTTTTCAGGAGCTTTAATTTTGGTTCTTTTTCTAGGAATAGAACTAAAAAGAATTACTTTGGATGCTGAAACTAATAAGTTTTGGCTTGAAAAGAGCAAAAATTATTTCTACAATGGAATTAAAATGAACAGTAAAACTGCTTTTATTATACACTGGTTTACTCTTGTCTTGGTTGTTATAGTCACAACATTTTGGCCTTCAGGTGTCTGTTGTAGTTGGTAACCTTCTGGGAATTCCGAACTGAACCATTTGTTCAATCTACAGTGGTAGATTGTTCTCATTCCGTTGTCCATGCCAGAGTGGAAAAGGCAGACAAGCAGCATCGCAAGGACGGATTAACTTGGAAGAATTAATTGATACAAGATATCCACTGGCATGGACAGCAGAATGAGAACAATCTATTCCCGTGGATTGAATAAAGGGTTTGATCCAAATTCATAGAAGGTTACCAACTACAACAGACACCTGATGGAGGGTGCAACGGCTGAAACGTTGTGACTATTACAACGTAGATAAGGACATTAGTCAGAGTAAATCAGTGTATAAAATGATAATTCTGCATCTCAGAAATTCAGACAAAAAGTAAACAGCTTTATTATGACTAGGGCAGTTCCCGTTCCAAAGCTGCATGTTTGGAAGGGGATGGACTTTATGGTGTGTTGAGCAGCCTGCCTGTCATGTAAAATAATTCTCCATCTGTTGTACGAAACTACAGCTTCAAAGTATTTCTGTTACTTCTCTTCAGTGTTGCCAATTTAGATATTTTATATCTAAATTTAGATAATTCTAAACAGCGGAAATCAAGGGAGATAATTTGAGAAACTATGAACAAATATCTATAATCTGTAATTTTTCATTTATTTTTATTAGATTTGTCGAGAACCACTGATCCTAAAAACTTCAAACTGAACACTGCACTGCCTTGTGTGCTGACTAATATATCGGGCAAATGTCAGCTTCATACAATGGCCAGTTGTCGAGTAATGGCGGTGCATACATACTCACACATATAGATTTCTTCAATTGTAGTTAGATTAGATGGAAACTCTGAATGCTTTGTATCCCATTTTTGAAAATATTCAAAAATGTGTCCTATCTTTTGCAACTTATTTACCTTTTCTTTACTTACCACTTATTTACCTTTTC
>VCCN01005310.1:5615961-5641913 GCA_006491835.1 Architeuthis dux | reverse complement strand
TCTTTACTTACCACTTATTTACCTTTCCTTTACTTACCACTTGAACTTTTTCAGTGACTCCTAAACCTGAGCAGTCAGCAACTAATAGACAGAAAATAGAGTATTCTAAGACAATAGGCTCAGAAAAAAGTATTCTGAATTTTAATATAATATTACATCTTATTCAGAATGTATTAATATAGGAAAGATGTCCAAAATTATATTTTTTCTTTTTTGTTCAAAACAGAATAAGAAGAGGTTACATTTTTGTATATTTATGATTATGAACAAAATTAAGTGTAAAAAGTAACTTTGTCTTTCAGCTCACTGAGTCTCTTTCAAAAAAATCCCAAATGGTCTAGCTTGTATCTTGTTGTCAAGTGCTTAGTTGTTTTTGTGTCTAATTAAATATGCCCTTGATGATCAATAACTTTTTTTTCGCATTAAAGCAAGTTTTAGGAACCATATGAAAAAAACAAAAAAACTCTTTATATATCTAATACCAAATTATCATACTTAATTTGCTGATTCTGCCTTCTGTTCTCTTCGAAACTTGTTTTGGAACACACAGTTTGTGGGGAAATCTATCTGCTTTTGCTTATTGTAATTCAATATTTAACAATCATTATTCACTGACCTTTCTTCTCAAATCTCTGATGTCACGGCATACTGAGGGCTGACAACTAGAAGTGGTTATGTCCAAACTGTTCAAGAACTGTTAAATGAGACTTAGTCAGTTCCTGTTTGGAACAGTCATTTGAACAATGGACATATTAATCACTGCTACCAAAGGTTTAGGCCATTCACATTTATATGTATCTATGTATGGATCTGGACTTCACCCAGTCCTAACTGTTTGTAGTAGAAACTTTTGCACACACACACTCCCCTCAATGAGTAGGGTAAATGTTTTTGGGTTTTTAAAAAAAATCCCCCCCCCCCCAAATAGTTTTTTTAGAGAGGTTCAATTTTATCTATCTATCCATCTGGACTTCTCCCAGCCCTAACAGTTCATAGTAGAAACTTGAAGTTTTGTACACACATTCCCCTCAATGAGTAGGTAAAATGCTTTTTTTTTGGGGGGGGGGGATTCCCCTCTAAAATAGAGTTTTAGTGGGGGTTCAATTTTCAATGTAAGCTTATGCTAAATTGGTCACTAGTTTGTGCCCGCTTGTTCTTTGAAAATTCAGACATTTTTTAGTGATCACAGCCCAACTTTTTAATTGATCACCCCCGACATAGCATATATGGGTGGCGGTGATTCATAATTTCCCTTGGTATGCTACTACATTTTATAATGATCTTGAACGGTCCCTTCTAAAGGGATATGGACATAAACACTTCAGGCAGACATAGCAAAATGCACAACAAAATGTTAGGAATTAACCCATCTTCATCAGAAATGGACTTAACCACTTCTGGTTGTTTAGTCCTTTATAGTCTGGGTTAGTCTCAGAATGATAATGCTTGATTTTGTCATTTATAATCTTTGATAGCTCTGATCAGTTAACTTTACTATTTTTGTGCTGACATAACATGTTCTGGTATGATACCAGAAGTATGTTATTCTAATCATTTTGTGATAAGCAATTGAAAGATACTGAGAAGTGATCAGATCATGAATGCATGAGGTCATGGAATCATAGGATAGTTTCACTAAAAGCTAGAATAGACAGAGAATTTGTTGTAGAAAGAGAAAGGATGAGAGACTTCATAGTTGGATTTTCCCTAGTTCTGTATGAAAGCAGCTTTTTCTAAAAACTGAATTCAAATTTCTTGATACCTCATTCTTTGGTGGGCATAGAAAAAGAAAAGCTGGGAACAAAGGGCAAAGAATTAGAAGCAATGCTCTCCCTCCTTTTATAATACGTTTTATCCCTTACTTTTTGAAAGTTCGCTTTATGACACTTTTTCGCTTTTACAGAAAAGGTGAAAAGCAAAAATAGCGCTCAGTGTTTGTTTTGCTGCCAGCCATTATAGAGGCAGTGCGCACCCTCTTGCTCTCTCTCCTACACCACCCCAACCTCTGATGGCTCAGCTTAACATACATCATACATTTTTGGGTTCTGGGAATGCTAAAAATGTTTATCCCATAAAAATTAATCGTAATTGCTTCTTCACTTCATGCCATTTTCAGTTTACAAAAGGTTTTTATAGGAACGTTTGACTTTTGAATTGCCTGTATATGCGCAATAATAGCTGTAGACTAATAGTAGACACACCTATAGATCTGAAGGTAGGGAAACAAAGAGAAAAATGGATTTTATGGTATAAAAAAAGTAGAGACAAAGATTTATTGATGCTATGACTAAAATGTAACCTGGAAGAAGATAACACGGATGACTTTGGCCAAGAGAAGAGAATCTGTATGTCCAAAATACAAATGATGACATTACAACTGTACTGAGTAATGGTTACATTACAACTGTACTGACCTTTATTTTTGAACATTGTAATGCTTTTCAAAATGAATGATATTGGATATTGTTTACCATGAAAGATTACTGTCTACATAGCAACTGTTAGGCTTGTACCTATCATGCTAAAGGTCTCAATTACTCTTCAGTATTTTGTTTTAGTATTGATTACTCTGCTCATGATTCCTCTTGAATGGTTCACTGAATAAGTGGCTTTAATTCAGATCGAATTTCCTTGTAAACATGTATTACAAAATCAATAATGAAACAAATATGCAATTCCACATCTTATCAGACTGGATAAGTGGTTTTAAGCATTGTTTTCTTAGAAAAATGATTCCAAAGGATCATTAACATGTGTAATCTTTCATGTAAACATCATTCATCATAACATTTAAAAAATGCTTTGCATATGCAAATTTATAGAAAGGTTTGACATTT
This sequence comes from Architeuthis dux, assembly GCA_006491835.1. Taxonomy (NCBI): domain Eukaryota; kingdom Metazoa; phylum Mollusca; class Cephalopoda; order Oegopsida; family Architeuthidae; genus Architeuthis; species Architeuthis dux. The sequence goes on along the minus strand of VCCN01005310.1, from coordinate 5,639,076 downwards.
TCTGTGATAGTTATTAAAATAAAGAGCTGCCGAATCATATCTGCTTGTTTTTTAATCAACTCAGAATCCAAGTCACAATTAGCAACTGAAACTATCAACTAAGATGGCAGAAACAGAATTTTGTTTGGTGATGATGGTAAATGATGGCTTGGCTACACAAACAAAGATCTGGGAGCGTTTTCCACATGTTTACAAGGCCTGTATCTGAATAGCCCAAAGTTCTGCGCAATGGAGTTTTAAGGTGAGGTGCAATGTGCTCACTGTTGATCTCATCTTTTACCTTCATCACCAGACAAAATTCTGTTTCTGCCATCATAGTTGAATAGCTTCAGTTGCTAATTGTGATTTGGATTCTGAGTTGATAAAAAAATACAGATATGATTCGGCAGCTCTTTATTTGGATTCTGAATTGATTTAAAAACAAAAAAAAGGCTCAATTTCTCAACAAGACCGTTGTTGAATTAGTAAAGAAATTTTCAATTTTTTCATCTCTCACTTCTCTCTGCAATTTTATTGAACAGTTACACTTAATGCTTGTAATTCCTTTAGTTGCAATCTAACATGAACCTAGCAGGGTTTTTTTTTATTATTGCACATTGACTGTGTGTGTATATATAGCTAGGAAGTCAGTCCACAGATTACAATGTTTTGAAAGTTCATGCTAATTAATGATTTTTCTGCATGGCAGTGCGTTTCTTTTTCCATAATTTTGGCAAGAATGTTCCATGTTTTGTTTTTTTTACTATGGCCACGTGCCAGATATGCACATGCATAAACCGAGCAAATAGAAATTAACACATTTCTTTCAACTGAAAAAGAAAAAAAGTCAGAAGATCTTTCTCTGCACTCGGAACATTTCTGATACAAAACTGATTCACTTTTCACTATTTACACTTGTTTTGTTTATTTAATAAATATCAACTCATTTTGGTTTTAATTCTATGAAATTTGAAACTGTAACAGTTCAGTAAAGAATGGAGTGACTTAGGACTGCACATTGGGTGGAGGGTATCTAAAACCTCAGCTGTATATCTGATAGAATTGCCTGGTGTAGAGCTTATCTTCTGGTGCGCCAGTATTAAGATATTAACTGTAGTATTTTTTATAGCATTAACATATGTTTAAATATTTTCAATTTGCCACAACTGTTTTAATGTATAAATTATACATCAAATATGTGAATGAAATACAAATAAATTAACTTCTCGAAAACTGAAGGAAAACAGCCAAAATATGTAAACAAGCATCTAATGATTTAGCAGTAGGCAGCACTTAAACTCCAGATCAGATTGTATCCTGTTATGTCACATGTCAATCTGAGTGACTTACGTGACCACTTATTCAAAGTGGCTGATTTGTTCAAAATAAACAGAATGGGTTCATTTATTTAGTATTTTTGATTTAAAAAAAAACAGAACATTTTTAAAGCTTAACCATAGTTATTTGTAAGCCTTACAATTAAATATAAATGCTTTTAATGATATTTTCTTCTTTTTATTTGTTGAATGCCGGAAATGAATTTTACAAATAACTAAATTTGTCACATTTTTATAATTATGCAATTCAAGTGCTATTTCCGATAATGAGAATTATATTAAATAATACCATATGAATTCAAAATAAAGAGTATTATTTGTAAAAATTCTATAATAACTTGCACTCAGCTTTTATTGAATAAGAATAAATTTAAAGATTGAAATCATTTTTAATTTAGCGTTTTACAGCTTTAAAATCAAAGCTGTAATCTGAGATTCAGAACTAAAAATCAATTATATTATTTTTATTTAAAACTATTAATAACTGTTTTTGAATATTTTTCTTTTATTCTGCTATATAAATATGAATTAGGAGTGCAGTTCACTCTATATCTGTCTTCATTATTTAACTTACTGAAGTTTTTTTTTTTCTCTTGTAGGAAATGTTTTTGGAAATAGTATTAACTTAGTCAATGTCTCTTTGAGCAACTGAATGGGACATTTAGCAAACCTTTTTCTGTGCTTTGTTCAATTGTTAAATGCAAAATGCCTGTATGTTATAAAAGCTACTGAAAATTTTAAAATCATTATATATATATAATAAGAGCTGTGCCTGTCACGCTTATAGTATCAGTAGCAGCCATCAAACACTCTCCCTTCCTACCCTCTTATTAAACTTTAAACCTTTCTTTTCTCTCCTCTCCCTTCCTACTGTGTTCCTATTTACCCAAACCCCCACGAGAACAGGATGTGACACAAGGTCGGTTTAACATGGGGAACTTCACATGCAAACGTGTGCGGCAGGAACTTCCTCAGAAATTCTCTTTAGTTCTCTCAACTATTATTGCGAGGACATAAGAACACTTGACTTGCTCACAGGGTGAACCCTGATCCCACTGGTCTAGACTACACAAAGCAAGGGCATCGCATCTGTCTGGTCAGAAATGGTCTTCCAAATATGGATTTGGATGCCTTCATACCATGTCTGTCACACTCATAGTATCAGTAGCAGCCATCAGCTGAGCCTGTCGTTGTACACTTATGATAACCGTAAGCGGAGCGATGGATCATGGACTAGTATAAAACATTTAGGAGTACATCAATGGAGCTCTTAATAAGGTGTTAAGAGTTAGCTTTCAAATTGGTTGACAGTGCATAACATAAAAGCAGGAAAAGTAGATTAGACATTTGTCTTTTGAACAGTTGACTGCACTATCTGCTCAACATAATCATTTTTAAATAGCTTTAAGTTTTATTTGTATCCAAAAATAATCACTGATTTGGGCCAAGGCCTGGTTAATGTGTGATAACAATGAAAGAAACAAAATTGTAATCTTAAATTTTGTTTAAAATCTAGAGCGTCCAACATACAACAAATTTACGAAATTTAAAAGAGTTCAATCCTGAATGAAACAAAATTGTGCAACCTTGTATGGGTCAATAGTTTCTTTGTCTTTGAATTTATATATACATATATATATATACACAAACAAGTTGCTCCCCAAAAGTTTGGGGAACTTGACCATGAAAAAATTGCACATCCTAACACTTAGTTTCCACAGTCTCCTTTGAAGTATTCCCCTTGGTCATGTATACATCGATCTCATGAGTACTGCTCACAAAGGATAGTGCACAAATCAAATTTAGTATAGATTTTGCATCTATACTAAATTTGGTTTGTGCACACTGTCCAAATTTCCTGAAATCAAGCAGTGATTCAAGGAATCTTTTCTTTTTAATTGATCATTTTTTTTCTTTCATACAAGGTCATAATCGTATATGCTCATGACTATCCACATGATATCTCCAAAAGTTCTTTTGGGGGCGGATCTATGCACATTAACCTCCTCTACGTCGTAGTTATATGTCAAAGTTTCATGTCTATCTACATGATATCTCCCAAAGTTCTCAATGAAATGTTGTGGAAGGGTGGGCAATGGGCCATAGAAGAAGTAATTAAATTTTGGGGCGGATCCATGCACAATTACTTCACCTGACAATGGCATTGGCGGAGGAGGTATACACTCTCTAAGTGCTTTCTAGTTATATAAGTAGATTGGTTATAAAAATCAAATTAAACATGCTGCAAATACAAGAACCTTTCTTCCAAACTGATATCTCTTTTTCTTCATGATAGTTTGCCACAATGCCAGTTTTTAAAAAAAACATAAATTATTTAAATGTTGTCAGTTCATCATTTTGTTAAATTGCCAATAGGCATTCATTTGTGAACTTGTTCTTTATGTTCAGGAAAAGTTGTTTTTTTTTTTAATTGATTATTTATGTCAAAATATATTTTATCTAATGTAGTCATCTATCTCTTAATTAATCTTTGATACCATGTGTTAAGCTTTCCATTTTCAATTGTCTACAGCCATGTCATGGTACAGTGGATATGGCCGCATGACAGACTATAGATTGAAATTCTGGGAGAGTTGCCAGGATACTTGATTATCTAGTTTCTGAGATAATGAGTCAGAATGAAGCAGGAGGAAAAAGTAAAAAAATATTTAACAGTAATTTATTCCGTACTTTTACAATATAGGTAACAAAGGATTAGCAAACACAAAACATTACTCGTTATCAAATAAACAAGCAAATTCAGCTATGTACTGATTTTTTCATCCTGTAACTCAGTGCAGTGTTGTTGGGTCATCACAGATGATTTTCCTCATGGGTGTGTCCAAGGTGAGATAGCCTAAAAGAGCCCATCCCTCTTCAGGCTGGTTTGAAATCGGTTGTCCTTCTTCTGGACTGGTTGCCAACCAAGGCTAGAGAACACAGTCTACTCTACTATTCATCCATAGTTGGGGGAAGAGTAGATGGTTTTGTGTCTTTCTCAAGGGGATTAGTGCAAAGTGAACACAGACTGTCTTAGCCGGAGTTTGAACTCGGCTCGCCAATTCCATTCTCTGCTTGGCCACTCTGTGTCTCCTCCTAATGCAAGATGGCAAAAAGTGTTGGCTGATCAAACCAAATCCTTTTTCTAATTGCTCTTGAGCATAAAAGAAACATCACTTTACATAACTTGCTTCCCCAGTCTGAACTTGTAATGTTGCATGTCATCTGTTGGGAATTACTTCAATATTGATTGACTAAAAAACCAATCAGTATATCAAAAACTCCATTTGAACATTTTGGCTGACTACTTGAGTGTTATTGACTTTTTGCTTTTTGTTTTTGTTAGCTTATTTCACATGCCAGTCTACACAAGGAATGTGAGCCATAAAACTGAATCAAAATTCATCTTTCATCATCTAATTGTGAGGGGCAGAAATGTCTGTCTAATTTTACGAAGGTGGATCAATAAGTCTGACACAGTTATTAGCTGAATTTTTATCTGTGATTTTCATTGTATACTGTTTGATCTGCGTGCTGGGGTTAAGTGCATTGACAAGGAAGGAGATTATGTTGAAAAATAAATATTTGTTGAGTAAAATCAATACTTTCATAATTACAGACTTATTGATTCTGCTTTGTCCGTACTGCAGGCTTTAACTTCAAAGCAAGGAATAACATTTCAGATTATTCTGTTCCACTTCAACTGAAAGAAAAAAGTTTATCCTTTCATTTGATTTAGTTCCAAGAAGAACACAATTTTGAAAAACATACAAGATTTTCACCACTATCCGAAAGTAAAGCATTCCTATAAAAGCCTTTTGTAAGCTGAAATGGCATAAAGCGAAGAAGCAATTACGATTAATTTATATGGGAACATTTTTTGAGCGTTCCCAGACCCCAAAATTGATGATGATGGTATCTTAGGCTCTTATCAGAAGTTGGAGTGGTGGGAGGTATAAGAGACTTGTGTGTAGGAGAGATAGGAAGAGGGTGTGTGCTGCCTCTATAACTGTTTGCTGCAAAACAAACACTGAATGCTATTTTTGTTTTTCATCTTCTTCCGTAAATGTGGCATAAAGCAAACTTTCAAAAATCGGGGTTTAACGTGTAAGTATCTCAATATCTATTTAGGGCTGATATTCTTTAAGTACTTATGGTTTCATTCATTCTCAAATGGTTACTTATTAAGGTGTCGGCATTAACTTTAAAGTGGTATGAGAATCCATGTTATCAAGATATTCTTACAGTTATTGAAATAATTCCAATTTTCTATATTTTACTTTTATGGAAATGGAAAATTGTGCCATTTTAAAAAAATGAACATATGTTAGTGTCATCACCATCGGCACTTTAACGGCCATCATTGGACACAGACCTTCTCCAAGATTTGCCAGACCTCACAATAGTGGGTGTCGCAGCTCCAATATTTTCTGAACTTGTCTGAATTGTCACGCCATCTTATTTTTTGCTGGCCACAATTTCAGATATGGTCTCTGGGGATCCACGTTGTGAGTCGTGATATCCAGTGGTTGGTTGACATTCTTGCAACATAATCTGCTTTTATGGATTTTATGATATCTCTGACTCCTGTTTTTTCTCATATACTGTGCTGTCTTTGATCTCTCCATGTGATGTTGAGCATGATCCACATGGCATGGTTCTTCGTTTGAGAGCCAATTTTTTGGTTAGGTTCCATGTTTCAGCTCCATCGGGAACTATTGGGAGGATGCATTAGTTGTAGACCCTTCTTTTTAAGACTAATGGGATCTTTTTATTATTGACGGTTGAGCTTGCTCTGCCGAAAGCTTACCAATCTAGGGTGATTCTTCATTTGATTATTTCATGGAGATTCATTGTCCCAGGTAGATGTAGTGGTTTACTTTCTTTAGCTCTGCATTTTCGATTTTGATTGTTGTATCTCTGTCCTCTACGTATTTGTTGCACATGACATTGGTTTTACTGAAATTCATGTGAAGACCAACTTTCTTGCTTGCTTCGTTCAGCTCATCTAATATTATCTGAAGTTCATGAAGGTTCTTGGCGAAGAGGACAATATCGTCAGCAAATCTTAGGTATTTGCCATCAATTCTGATTCCTTTATTTGACAAGTCTAAGTTTCGGAAGATCATTTTGAGGCAAGCTGTGAAGACTTTGGGAGAGCTGGTATCGCCTTGTCTTACTCCGTTTTTCACACATTTTTAAATGTAAAACCATGCTTTAATAATTTGAAAGTTTTTTTTGTTTTTTTAAGTAAAATATTGTATAGTAAATTCCTGTCAAAAAAAGGAAGATGGATATTATGTCCCAAATTATGAGAGAAAATCCATGCCCAATTAAAAGATTATTATATTTAAAAGGCTTTGAAACTTTGTTTGTTGGCTTTTGGTCACGCTAAAGTAAACAGAGAAGAAGGGGGTATTGCTAACATACAGACACAAAAAGGCTGCTGCTGGTAAAACAACGCTCTTGTGTCTGTGTTTTTGCTGCAAGTATGCAGGCAAATGCTGCTGCTGTTGTGTCAGTTTCGTTTTTTAACCAATTCTGCCGCTTTATTGTTTTCAAAGTATTAAAAAATAGAAATTTTTGAAGATTTCTTGAAAATCAACAGAAATAAATTTTGTTTGAGGTGTGCGTTTTTTTGTTTGTAAAAAAAAAATTTATACTAAAATATATATTTGAATAATTTATACTTACGTAAATATAAGCTCATTGAAAATATATATGTTGAAACAAAATTTGCTCTGATTTCCAAACTTCTAATGTTTAAATTTTGATAAATTGAATGTACATCGTCAGTTCACCATTTTGTTAATTCACTATTTTTCAATAGGCATTCATATGTTGACCGAGTTTGTGTTATGTCCATTTGCTGAATGTTTTTTTAGGTATGACATTAAAGTGCTGATGGATTCTTTGTCAAATAAAATCATAGAAGCCTTTAAATTTATATCAATATCAGAACACTTGTTAAATCTTTATTCAGTTGAATAGAACCTGGTTTGTAAGCATCATTGCCTCTATCAAGGGTATTTTTTAAACCACTTGTCTATCTGTTCATTTGTGACCTATGTGTTTGTCTCCCAAAACTAAAAAGACAATTGTGAAACTTGATACATGCTTTCTTGTTCTCAAGAGAAACACACCATTGATTTTGTTGATATACATATTTTTTCTTTTTTTTAGCATGCATGTATGTATGCGTAGATCATTTCTTTTTTTTTAAGTAAGTAGATTATATGTATTTGTTGTGATAGTAATGATACCCTAGAGAGATTGTTAGACTTCAGCAGATGTCTGTCCTATATGAAGTGCATTCTTGCTTATTACTACTACTGACTTGTGTGCTTTAGTGAAAATAGTAAGTATTTATTAAATGTCTTTCTTTCATCTATTATCTTCCATTATCTTCTATAACATATTAACAAGTATGAATAAATAAGGCATTCTATATTCAAAAGAATATTAATACATTTTCTTTACTGTACACACAATTTCTTTTGAAAAATTCAAATCCCTATGCTATATGATGTAATGTGTAACTAAGAGTACTTTTTAAGTTTAATGATTAAAATTAAACTATTTCAAACCTATCTGATTTTAAAATCAGACTATACCTAGCACTGTAAGGATTCTTCTAGTAGTAAAAATACCTATGGCCTTACAAAGCAACGTTTTCTCTCAAGGTTGAAATGAATGAATCCTTCATAATTTCAGCATGAAAATACTTTGTTTTTAACCTAACTAAATATTTTTGTTATCTGAATACCATCTTTGCTTTACATTGTGATGAACTAAAATTGTCACTAAACCAACTTGGTTATGACTTCTATGTGATTAGCATAACAGAGATTGTTTCCATCAACCAGAGCATACAAATCATTGATTGTAAATTTTATATGCTCTATTTAAAAGGGAACGAGATAAAACAAATAATCTATACTATTATTCTGCTTGTTTTTATGTACAACTGTTAGGTTTTCTCAGCAATTGATACGTACGTATTTTCTCTGGTGTCTTCTCACACAAATTAAAACTTGTTGATTAATTTGTTTACTCCTTTTGATGTTTCACCGCTTGCAAAGTGGGTAAAGAACGTGAGGAGTCAATTGGTGTCGACAGAAACGAGAGTATAATATCTTATTGCAAGGCCTCAGAATGTAGTGGATATTTAAGATGACGACATGGTGAATAGAAACATTTCCTAAGCTCAAAATAGCATGCCAATAGAACTTGCACGTCATGAGATTGCTGAGATACTCTGGTGACAGACACTTCCGTGATGTTAGTTGAGTAATGGTTATGAGTCTGGTCCTGTATGCCACCACATGCAAGTTTTAGTGTGGAGACAATCTCCATGATTTACTGCTGTGCTTTTGCATATTTTGTTCCTGTGTCATCTAAGTGACCTCTGTTTAATAATCATTTATTGGTGTATTTTTTTAATTAAAATTAGTTGTTGAGTCAAAATAGTTTTGTTTGCCTTTGCATGTTATTATAGTTAATATAGATAATTTTCATAGGTAATACATTTCTTTAACAAAGTTATATACTTTAATTGCAGAAATATATATATGATAGTAATCATGATATCTTAGTTGTCAACACCCATGGAATTTCCTAGTCTTCATTTCACTGAAAGTTCACACCTGAATCTTGATGCAGTCAAAAGCAGAGCTTTTTTGATAAAACATAATGGAAATCATACATTCTAAAGAAAAGAGTAACAGCTGCTTCTTGAAATATTACTGACAATATTTACTAAATCTTTATTCAACTATATCTGACCATTCTTTAACATTCCTGATCCTTGTTACTAATCTTTTATTATGGTTTCTTTAATAACTAGAATATATTTTATCAATAAAGGTTTTCTACAAAATGGATCTCACTTAAGTTCAGATATCATCCTATGAATTAAAATTCATGATATCAATAAATTTAATTATTTTTTGTTTACCCACCCCACTTTTTCAAAGTAGTTTTGTAGACAAAAATGGATGTACAAAATGAAAAATGGAGAAAACATTGATCTGATCTTGAGGTTCCTAAAGGTACAATGTCTTTTCACAAAAAATGACATATTTCTGAGAACATTTGAAGAAGCAAATTAGAATTTTTAGAAATATAAATGAAGTATTATTAAAAGGAAATTACTGTATAATTTATTTAACTATATTTGATCTATCAATATTATCAAACTTAAAATCTATTTGAATATTAATTCACTTTTAATTGACTTAAATTGCATAACTACTATCATCATGACTTTTTCCAAATAACAGAAAAGTTTAGTAAATATATTTTCAATGAATTACTTTTCTAGTCATAACATATATTTATATCTGCAACAAGTTCAAGATTGGTTCTAAATTGCCTATTTGCCCTCAAAGCAAGAAAGTTTTGTGGCCTATTCAGTGTCCTGGTAAGGATATTAATCCTACAAAAGCATTTGATTTCAGAATCTATTTGAAAATTAATCTTTCATTGACTATAGTGATCTTTCTAGCTAGATGTATTTCAATTCAAAAATAAGTCAATATCATTACTTTCAAATATTGATAAAAAAATTTAAAAAATTTAAAATATGGTATCAGACTAACTTTTTTGTCAGTCTTTAGAAAGATTCCAAAAATGTTGTAAACTTTCACATTATGGAATACAAAGAAATGTTTTTTTTCATTCATTCCTATAGACAGCTTGTGGTACATATAGATGCAACCACTCTACTGTGGTTTCAGTAGCAAGTGGGTTTTTCATGCGGTGGAGTTGCTAGCCGCATACCCAACCATCCTCCTTTATTCAGGCATGGGACCAGCTGTGGAGACTGCCAAACCGTAGGTTGTTTTTTCTGTCAGAGTAACCTTCTCTTAGATTGACTGCCTTACATGACTAAAGTGCTCCAGCTGTTCTGCTATTTACCGTCAGCTGGAGAAAAAGTGGATTCATGCTTTTCCCAAGGGCATCTGTGCAAATTTGTTCTATATATTACTTAATACTTAGACACTAACAACTGCCAACAGGATTGGCAATTGTTAACTAACAACTGCCAATGGGTTTGGCTTGCTTTAGTTGAACTTTACTAAACTGTCTCCCCTAGGTGGAAGTTATGGAGTATTCCAGTATGTCAACTCTATGGATGAAAGCACTAACACTGATTGTGTAATTTTTGTACATCTTATTTCAAGTTGAATAAATCCATTAGTTATGGTAAAGAATTTGTTCTTATTCACAACAAAATTGATGCAAACAGCCTTGGCCAAAACATGAACTTGGTCCGCTGATTCCAGTTTCCACGCTGGTAACCGTTACACCACTCTGCACCTCCATACAAAGAAATATTCACGTCTTATTTGTTGAAAATCAATGACTTGTGTTCATCTGTAAAAGTTTAAATTATAGTTGCCCTGTAAAATTATATTCTTATTCATACAACTTACAAAAAAGGCAGTAAAATATATAATTTTTCTGATAACACTAATGTATACTTTAGCTATTCCCAAAGAAAAAATATCTCTAAAAAGTGAACTTGGATCTAAAACTTTGATTTTTGGTTTAATCAGCAAAATATCTTTTAATCAATTATATGAAAGTTGTATGAAAAGTTTCTAGTCTAAGTTGGACTTATTTATTGTTTGAGATCTATTCATTTTGTTCAGTGATACCATTGTGCCTAGCATTTTATAGGACAAACTGGTTTTCTTATGAAACAAAAGCAGTCTTCAACAGCTTGAATGATGTTTATAATATTTATATTATTCATCCAAGTCCAGTACATTTTTATTTTGGGGTTGATATGGGAATCTGATGGAGCTAGATATAGTAATTTACTATGTTCATTGAGTTTAAGGCCATAGTTGAGCATTGTTGCTGTGTTGACTATTTATAAGATGATGTGGAATGGCAGTATTTTTTCAAATTCCAGATGATGGAATATGCTTGACTTCTTTTGGAGAGGCTTTTCAAGTTTGAAGTTTCTACTGCTTTCAGTATTGTATGGCTTCTGATGGCTCCAAAACAGTCAATGAAATTTGGTAAATCTGACCCCAAAAAACATTTATTTTTGAACATGATGAACATAGTGTTTCTATGGTCAGAAGCCATGTAATTCAGCATGTTAAAATCATTAGTAGGAATGTTCTTAACTTTTTCATAGGCTATACCTACTTTTTTTAATATTTACTTGCTGACTGACCATTATAACTTCATTAATTCACATGATCAATGTTTCCTGTCCACCTAACCAAGGATTGATCATCTAAACTCCATCTCTAAGGCTTGAATTCAATTATCCACTCATTGGCTATGGCATATCTAGAAATATCATCCCCCAAGGGTAATAACCTATTCTTGTAGTTGCTTTGGTGTTGACCTTTTATTCTATAGATATCTGATTCAAGTACAGCTACCAACATTGCTTTTGACAAAAGGAACTATCTATTCACCATGATGATTTGATGGATAAAAGAAACAATGAAATGGATTCAAACAATAACCTAAACAAGTGAATATGCATGCAAATGTGTGTTGTGTTGCTGTCTTAATGAAGTTACACTTTTTTCATTCAACCGTTTATATTCCAGTGCCATCCCCACACACACCCCAATAGACTATATATAAATATCATAGAATTTAGATTGATAATTACTTTAGCTAGACAATATTTACAAATAAACTTTCAAAGTAAAATGAGTGCACTGAAAATAGCTAGCTAAAATTAACAGTGCACTTAACAATCGGTATCATTGATAAAACAAAATTTATTAACATTACTAATACTACTACTTCAGAGACTTTCAGATAGTGACATTTGAACAACAGGGGAAGTAACTCGCCTTCTTATATTCAATTTGAAAGGGAGGTAATTTGTTATAACCGAATAATTTCATTTTTTCTCTTATCGCACAACTCCAATAAAAATTCTTTGTAGATAGAAAATGTTTTTATTCTCTGAAATATTGCTTAATATTTGCGTAATTTTAAAAATTACCTCATATCATTTAAAGATGTTATTGAATCCTGTAAACTTATTAAAAATATTGGCAAGTATTTTCAAAACTTTGTAGGAAATATAAGGCCATAAGTTTTAAGATTTCATAACCAGTAGTAATAAATAGTTATTTATTTTCCATATTTTTTATTAATTCAGTCATCATGGTCAGTGTATATGGCTTATTTTATCCTAAAATCGAAACAAACGAATTTAAGCTACAGTATTTTTTTTCACATATAAGATTTCCATTATTATACTGAAATATGAATCATAAACTCTTACATTTAAGATTGTTAATTCTGTATATAATTTGAATAGCAACTTTGGGTTTTTATGGGGAAAATTCAGTTTAAAATTACATTTTAATTATATTTAATGAAAAAATATGAACTGTATTTAAGAAACTATTGTTTATTTTGACCCACTGTTAGATCTTTATCACTTGCTATTAAAGTCACAGTGGGATATACTATATCTTATTTGCAAGCAATTTACATTTACATTTACTACCATTAAGTTGTCAAATATGTTCTTGTTTTCATTTGCAGATTTTTAAAAATTGAAATTAGTATTGATTGATTATTCATCACTCTACCTGCTTATGATTCACCTCAATAATGTAATATATACTTTATTTACTGTTTGTATATTTAGTTACATTCTTGAACAGATTATTATTATCTGTGAATTATCAACTTAGTAAAATATTTTCTTTTATTTACATCACTCTTCTTTAGCTTTGTTTTCAATGTTCAATTTAGATAAAAGTTTATGTTTAAGAATTTTAAATTATTTATTACTAAAAGAAGATTATTACAAAGTACATTCTCTTTACTTGGGACAATGTATACCTTCAGATAGCTGAGAAAACCATATCATTAATATCCATTTTCATTACTATGTACTGATCAAATGCATTCTTTTTTTTTGTTTTCATAGTGTTTGGTTGCCTTTGAATCCATTGTTCTTTTCATTCTAAATTAAAACAGAGTTCTTGGAGTAGCTTTATTTTCTTACTTATGTATTTATGTTGAGGAAAACTAAAAGTTTGCTGGAGAAAGGTTTTTATTCATTTCTGTAATTGTCTTTGAATCAGTTGTTTTAAGATAGTTCATAGTAGATGTGCATGCATCTTAGTATAAAAACAATAATGGCAGATACCTTCTTTTTGAGACTAACATAAATTTATTTCCATTACTTTACTGTGTTACTCAACAATTAATAATATACTCTGTGATGATACATATCCCTAGAAAATTAGGGTACTGTTTAGCTAGTCACCCAACTTGAGAGAGTGGGAGAGCTCAGACTCCCAGAGAGTGCATGTCTAAGGAAAAGTGAGAGTGGGAGAGAGAGAACAGTGGAGATTAATTTATAAACATATTCAAATTCATTAACAAAACAATGACATTGAGAATACAATAAAGACAGGAAGTCATTTATTGCAAGGTATACACAATGGTGAAAAGTTCTAACCTCACTAATTCAATTGCTGTTATTTGTAGTGAAAATATGTCTTTAACCCTTTATAAGGCACCCCTAAAAATATTTTAGATGTCAAAACAACCTTTTTTGTATGTTAAACTAGACCTAATTACAAGATATTTTCAGTTGCAGTTTTCGGATTTTTTTGTTTATGGAGTGATCATATATAGTGACTCACCCAAAAAATGACCAAAAGAAAGTTCAATAAAATATAGTTAAAGAATAACATTCAATATAATGAATAGATACCAAAAAATTGATAATGACCAAAAAAATAACACCTCTGGCTTGATTTTAAAATGTTATTGCTTGGGCCAAAAATAGGCTATTCTACTGGGGTGTGACTTGCTTCCAAACAGTTTGTCTTTATTCAAGCACAAGTGTAAATTGCAAAGCTTGCAGACCACATTGTCTTTGTGGCTACAATATTTGCATGTGACTGAGGAATCCTCAGGTGATCATATATAGTCACTTGTCCCATAAAGGGTTAATATGATTATTGGTAAGTTCCCCCCCCCCCAACACCTACCATTTATAGGAGTTTCATAAAATCTTAGCACTTTACTGTCATACTTGGCTGGCCTAAAGAATCAAATACATCTTATAGCAAACTCCAATTCAGCAATTTTATACATCTCATACACTTTCTGGTAACAACCTTTTAAACAGAAAAAGAAAAGACTGCATGCACACACCTTATGTAATTGCTAAAAGGAAGTTTATTATTAGATGTTGGACCAAGAATAAAAAATATCTTAGAGAAATCAGTTCAATAGTCCAACTTTTTCTCATTTACCAAAACCTGCCATATTAAATAAAATACTATTTAAACTTATAGATGATGATTTATTGTCTTTTTAGTTTCCAAATTGAAGATTTTCTTTAATTTTTTTCTCCAAATCTGACCACCAAAAAAGGTTCTCTGTGAAGCCTTAGTACTTGACTGAATTACTCCAAAGCACAAGTGACTATTAAATATTAATCCCTTTCAGACACAGATTAAACTTTCCAGAAAAGGCTTCAACATATTTTCCTTTTCAGTGACTGGGTGCAAGAGTATTTCAGGTGGCTTTGTCTTAAGTAAATATGTTCTGAGCAGTCAGGTGACTCTTGAAAATCTCTCAGAAAATAGACTGAATCATATGAACTGAATAGGTACAAAACTGTATTTTTTTATATAAACAAGAGTCAATTACAGATGACTAACATGGATAAAAAGATGCTTGTAAATAATGTATTTCTATTGAATGAGTCCAATCATGTTTTGTAGTCATATTATTGAAAATGAATAAATCAATTTTGAAATAACTGTTGTTCATCATATGATTACATATAAGGTTATATGGTACTTCTTCATGCAATGTTTATGTATAAATCTCTATATATGTATGTATCTATGTTTATATGTGTATGTTTTTAATAATGAATAAACATGCTGAGAGTTTACCCAATGCCCTTGTTTTAGGAGCCTGGAAGTGGGAGCTGGGAAGGCTCCTCAGTTCTTCACAGACAATAGCTCTGTCAACACGTGTCTTTCGTCCATTTTCTTTTCTTAAGCTAAATACAGTTACGAATCAAAACGTGTTTGAACTACACACAGCTAAAACAGAAAGAACAACAAAGTGAACAAAGGCACTAATAACAGACAACATTATACTTTGTTATCTGTATTCTACTCATATTCATTTTTTCACCGATCCCTTTTTGTGTGTTAACTCCTGTTTCAGGTTTGGCATAATTATATTGATGGTTCACCATGAAGTGATGAAAACCTGCCGCATTCAACTCCTTGGTGGAGTAACTCTGCCAACAATCTGAACAGATAGTGGATCTTTCAGTGACGTACACCTTAATGGCATTAAGAAGCATTTCTGCTGTTTCGATCAAGTACACAAATCAAGAAGCAGTCCCCCAGTCAGTGGCGTAGCAAGGGTTCTCAGCGCCTGGAGGTAAAAATAATTCCTCCCTCCCTAAAATATTTTTATTATTTATTTTGTGACTCATTACCCACTTAATGACAATAACACAAAGAATTAAATACCACCTTACATAGGCCTAAAATAAAGTCACACTATAACATTTAATTAGTATAAATTGAATTAAAATATTACTTATTTTATTAAACAAATTTTTTCCTATGACTTTTTTTCTTACCCAGAAAACCAAAGTTGTGACTTTTCTTCCTATTACGTTTTTTAAATAGCTCAGGGTAACGCTACACTGTGACTTTTATTCCAGGATTATTTAAAAAATATATTGTAGACTTTGTGACCCTTCACATTTGTGCCCGAGCCCCCGCCCCCTGTTGCGATGCCACTGCCTCCAGTATCTTAACATGAGTTTACACACAAAAAGCGGAATGGATGTGGAAATCAACAAAAAACAATTATGAGTTGCATACAGATATCGAAGAAGAACTGGTTATATTGCTATAAATTAAAATTATCCCAGAAATCTTTTATGCCTACAACATTCATTGATGTGTATATGTGCAATGAATAAGTGTTTCTTTGTGTGGATGTTATGCAATCAACACAAAAGTAAATTGAACAGTACACATATTTTTGTCATGGGTGATAAATTTGTACAACATAATCTTTTTGCACATTGACCATTACAAATTAATGGTAACAATAATCTAGCATTATAACTAAAAAATTAAAAGAATGTTATAGTTAATAAAGTGGGTCTATCACTACTTAATATACATTTTTAGCAGTATATTTTTGTTATCTATTTTTTTATCCATACTAATATCCATATTTGCCTTGGTTATTTGATAAATCCCATCGTTAAACATATCAAGTTGATAAAAAAATGTCAAAGGTAGAGATCTATTTTTAAGAGCTGTTATACAGCTATTTCTACATTTTTCTTTGCAACTGTAAAAAAAAAAAGGTTGTCAAGTTGTTGCACTGTCAGCTTGCTTTTCTTTTTTCTTTACTTAGTTTTCTTTGTTTTCTCTGCTTCTTGTGGCAAGTTGCAAGCTATTTTTCCAATAGTAATTCCTTAACCTTGCATCTTTCTTAAAAATAAAAAGATCCAGACTACTTTGTATATAATCTGACCAAGCTTTGTAGAGATATTCATTAAGCTTACTTTATTTCATCACAAAGCCAAATAGGGGAAACCTAGAGTAGAAAGACTGTGTTATGCCAAGTGAAGGCCTGCCTGCATGGAAAATCTGCTTCTGAAATCCTGGCTTTTTACCTGGGCTCAAACTACCACCACTGTTCAGACTGGGGCAAGTATGCAACAACCTCAGTCATAAAACTACGGTGGCCAGATTGCTGGCTTTTAAGCACTCTGTCCTCTGTCCGACTTTAAGTTGTCCTCCTTTTTGTGGTAAGACTGAAAAAATTCAAATTATCTCAGATATACTTAGAACAGTGAGAAGTGAAAGCCAATAATAATAAAAAATATGTTAACAGTTGTTACCTGTTAATGTATTTTCATTACATGTTGTTGCCGTTGTCAACACTGCTGATGAGCAGCAGCATAGGGCCAATGTAGAGTAAGAAGACTGTGTTTTCTAAATAGGGAAAAGCCTGTCTGTCTGGAAAATCAGCATCTGAAATGTTGGCTTAATTTATTTTATAATTTATTTTATAATTTATTTGATTATATTGAATGAATTAGGTTTGGCTTTGCGAACAAAGATTTTTGCAGTAGGACCATAGATGGTGGGACCTGTGTGCAGAATAACCCTCCAGCCTGTGTGATGAAGTTTTAAGGTGAAGTGTGACTTGCGCAGGGCCGACCCCATCAGACCAAGGGTTTGTATCTTATAGTCCACTAAGGTGGCGCGATTAGGAACAGTGCCCTAGGTTGTAGGTTTGACAGGAGTGTCCTTCGCCTGGCAATTGCCTGAGCTAGCTATGGAGGTCTGCCACCTCTTTGCGGGAATATTCCCACAGTAAGGCTGATCTTTTCGGGGTATTTGAAAAACCTTGGGTTTGTCCAAATCTATTTCTTACAAAATCAGATTTGATGTGTTATAAAAACTAGATTTATTTGCTCCCAAATCTGTAAGAGCCTTAAAAATAATTTGGGTTAATTTCAATTTTACATCTGATATCTTGATATGAAAACTTTAATGAGCTGTTGGATGAGCTTAATGCTAATTTGTAAGGTGTTCTGTATGTGTATAAACATTCCTTATCTCTTCAACAGTTTCAGAGTCTCCTCAAAGATGAATTCTATCTGGGGAAGGTATCAATATCTATAATATTATTCTGCTTGTTCCTACCTTCCTTCCTGCGTTTGAATGTTACACTTTAGGTATTTTCTATAGTTTTGAGAAGGGTCATTAACATTCAAATAGTTCTTCAGACAATTGAACTCCTTCTTGTTGTTTGTGTTGTTTCAACAGACCCAAACCCTGACAAGACAAGGACAAAGAAACACACAAATCCTACGTTATAAGGGTTACCTCCTTCTGAAATTAAAAAAACTTCTGTTTACCCCATCACATTTGGATTTCCACCTGAAGAAGGCCGAAGAATGGATAGTCCGAAATGTGTTAGCAATACAAACAACAAGGAGTTCAGTCGTCTGAAGAGCTATTTAAATGTTACACTTTAATTGTAATTAGAAAGTAGGAAGAGAAAGTTAGGTAGTTTACTGAAAGGTAGGAAGAGAGAGGGCAGAAAAGAAGAGGGATAGGAAGACTTTTGCATATGAAACTAATCCATGTTTGTATAACCTTTTAGATGAAAACAAGGACAGGTGACAGAGATTAGAAGGGATAAAAGGGCAAATGAAGAGATACAAGCAAAGGGTGAGAGAAGAGCAGAGGCATGAGATAATGGATAATCTTAGTTGTCAACACCCGTTACACCATTTCCAAGGGATCAGCTAGTAAATTAATAATTGTGCTGTTTTTGAGAGAATTCTATGAAACCACATTTTATTACTGTTTTGTCAAAGTCAAATTAATAAAGAACAATACTAGTTTGTAAAGTACAGTGGATAGCAACATTTGTATCTTGCAGGCAATGATATAGGAAAAAATGATTTTGGTAGCTTCATTATGAAACATAAACAGTGTTAACGAGATAGCCTACTGGCCTACTCAACTGCTGCCATTAGACCTTCAAGCAAGGAGAGGTGGTAGAAGTATAAGGTTATTTCACAGCATGATGGCCAGTGGAGAAGTTCAGTGTTAAAAAAACGTTTGATCAGCTGTTTATATGCAGGTTGGCAAACCTTTGAAACAGCAAATATCAGCTTGTTTGTTTGTTTATTTATTTATTACGGTATCATATTTTTGACGTTTCAACAATTTTTAATACTTCAAACAATTATTGGAAACTCAAGCATAAGCTGAGCTATTATTTAATTAGGATAGATTAAAAATGGCATCTATATGAAACATTAAAAAATATCCTATAATCGATTCTTTTTCTTTTTTCCAGTAGACTTTTTGTGAAGCATAGGCCTGCATTGCGGTTTTCAGTTCAAGTAGGTTTTATGGGGTGGGGTTATTAGCCGCACTCCCAAGATAGACTGCCTTACAGGGCTAAAGGGCCCCAACTGCCCTGCTATTTACCCATAGCTGAGGGGAGAAGTGGATTCCAGCATTTTAAGGGCATTAGTGCAAAGTGAATGTAAGCAGCCTCGGACGAAACTCTAACTGGGTTCGCTGATTCTGTTTTCTGTGGTGTAACCGCTATGCCACTCCACACCTCCCCTATAATCAATAGGGGGATGTAATATAAATTTGATAGTCAACAATAGTATTGAAAAGAGAAACTGTCAATATGAAGATAATATTTCATAAAGGAAAATGAACAATAAAAATATAAAATGCTTGGATAGTCAGTTTCATTTAGGGTGGCCATCTCCAAACTTCCCAAAAAGAGGACAGTCTAGCCCTGGGTTCCCAATCAGGGATCTGCGGACTCCTGGAAGTCCACAAAAGGTATTACGGGGAGGCATTTCCAAATTTCCCAAAAAGAGGATATTGCAGATTGAACAGGAGGACTTGGACAGATTGTTAATGATGAGTTGTAAATATATAAAAGTTTTGTGTAAAAATATACAAAATATTTGTTGATTTGTCAAATATCACTTTAATATATGAATGCGATTTTGTACTAATTATTTTAAAATTACACAAGAAAGTTTTACGAACGGAAGACTGACTGACCTTCACCCACTTGTTGACAACGTGACTCTATACTTGTATCTCATCAGCAGTGTTGACAACAGCAACAACATGTAATAAAAATACATTAACAGGTAACAACTGTTAACGTATTTTTATTATATGTAGTTGCCATTGGCTTTCACTTCCCAAAGTTTTATGCTTTCACTTCCCACTGTTCTAAGTATATCTAAGGTAATTTGAATTTTTTTCAGTCTGACCACAAAAAGGAGGACAAATTAAAGTTAGACAGAGGGCTTAAAAGCTGGACATCTGACCACCCTAGTTCTATGGCTGTGGTGGTTGCATACTTCCCACTGTCTGAACAGTGGTGGTAGTTTGAGCTCCGGTAAAAAGCCAGGATTTCAGATGCAGATTTCCCATGCGGGCTGGCCTTTTCCTTGGCATAACAGTCTTTCTACTCTAGGTTTCCCCTATTTGGCCTTGTACTGAACTAAAGTAAGTTTAGTGAATATCTCTACAAAGCTTGGACACATTATATAGATAGTACTCTGAATCTTGTTTACAGAGCAGGTGTATTACTGCTTGCTTGCATCATATGCACGTGTATGCAGATGCATCCTTGATGAGAATTCGTGTTTTCAAACGAATTGTCTGGAATCAGAAATGGCAGCTAGAAGTGAATCTCTGAACGTGAAACTGGATACATTCTTGATAGGAAAAAAAAGACGATGTCTGATTTTAAAATAAATGAATATTTATTTGTTCTTCTTTGTGGGGAGCGTTTAGCTTTTCAAGAATCTTCAGAGATGAGACAATGATTTTGGTTTGCAGCTAAAATGCAGTTCGGTTCCATTTTGCAGGCGAAATTCAGTTACTTGTCAACTAAGCCCATTAAGAGTCAATGCGCTGCAGAGGCTGGTCTGATAGTAATGATTTATTACTCCTCCCTCACAATTCTGAAGCCTAAAAATTAAGTTATAGTAGTCATAGACCACAGGAATATAGACAGTTTCCAATGATAAAAACACTGCTGCTCAAGTGTTCTGGCCTCTTCCATCCCCAGGTTGACAGATATTTCTCTGGGAAAGAAAGAACCAAACATACACTCACACACTTACACACATATATGGACACACACACAGTTACATCTTATAGTGAAAACGTTGACATATTTAAATATTTTAAATGTATAAAAGCCACCAATTTTACCCATCTATAATGTAACATAAGTTGGTTCTCCGTTCGTTCTGTTAATTTCCATGTTTTGCATCTGTAAGTCAAAGCTGGTATGGATCAGAGAGAGGACTAGAGTGAAGGACATTATACAAATAATTAAGCAACGAAAATGGAGATGGGCTGGGCAACAGATGGAGCAAAAGACTAACCAATTGGTGCCCATCGGACAGTAAACACAGTAGGAAAAGACCAGACACAAGATGGAGGGATGAGATAGAAAGGTTTGCGGGTAAGACATGGCATAGGTTAGTGTAATCATGGTCGTCATGGAA
Source organism: Architeuthis dux (assembly GCA_006491835.1). Taxonomy (NCBI): domain Eukaryota; kingdom Metazoa; phylum Mollusca; class Cephalopoda; order Oegopsida; family Architeuthidae; genus Architeuthis; species Architeuthis dux. The sequence continues at coordinate 5,617,665 of VCCN01005310.1, read as the reverse complement.
ACAGATGGGAAAAGCCTTTTTCCAGCAGTGGACTTATGATGGCTGATGATGATATATATATATATATAAGGACAGTTAAGATGTTGAAAATGGCCTAAACAGCCATAACATGTACATCAGAAGACATACACAAGATGGAACTATGTTCATAAAAACGTTAATTTTAAAACTGTTATGGTTGTTTAAAATTTTGAAGTTTTAGAATTTTTATATTTATAATGCCTAGAACACTTTTTAGACCCTCGACTGCTTCATGGAATCCTTGATTCCTCATTGACCTTCAGGCTTGTGCAATGGATAAATAAATGGTAATTAAGTAGACATGCAGTTTCCATATGTGTCAGTGAGGGGAAACTGAATACCGATCCCTGCGACACTGCTGTTTGGTATCCCCTCCCCCCTTGTGAATATCACTCTTGAAATATAAGGACACTATTCAATAGACCCCAGTGTTTATTATCCCCATTTTGACCCCCAGGCATCATCAGTCCCCAGGGGTCAATATTGACCACTTTGGAGACCCCTGCTCTAAAGGAAGGTTGGTCATTTGGTTACATGAAGTATTCATTTTAACTATAGCACATATTACATTTAAGAGATTTGTCATTGTTAACTTTGTCCGGTAAAAACAATAGTTGGTAATTCCATAGAAGGTGTTATTGAAATATATATTAATTTTGGTATTTTCATTATTTTCTACCTTTATACATTGTTATCTTGAATATAAATGTCTGCAGATATTAATAATACTATCAATGTTCATGTTTTATTTTGTTTTTTAGCATTTGAGGAAAATTAAATTTATTATTCACTAATAGTCTCTGTACTACATTTTCATTTTTACTGATAAAGCAAAGAATAGCAAAACCTGTTTGCCTGTCTACAGCTGTTAATAGCTGTATAATTAGAAACCGTAAACCAAAACTGTCAAAATAAGTTTCTTCAGTTTTTAGTTAGTCCAGCTGGTTGGCTGGGTATGTATGTATGTATCACATGTACAGTCCACACGAATGGAGCTAGAGGGCCGAAAATTTCAACATTTATTATGTCACTCTTTATTATGTCTACAAAAAACTTCTTTTTCTTTTTAAGATTCTCCCCCTAAATAGGTTTTTAGTGGGGGGTTCAGTATGCAATGTAATTTCATGCTAAATTGATTCTTTGGTTTGTATCCAGCAGCATTCATGTTTTTTCTGAAAATTCAGACCTTTTTAGTGATCACTGCCCAACAAAAGGCAAGAGAAATAACCTATTCATTGATCACCCTTTTTTGCAATTTTCTAATTGATCACCCCCAACACAGCATGCTGCCAAAAGAACTTGGTCACGTGATGGTTTCTATTGACTAACCAGACCTGTTATACTATTATTCTGCTTTTTTGTATGTATAACATTTAAGTTTTTTTATTATTATTCAGCCTCCTTATATCTTTCATCCCCCCACCCACCCTTTCAATATAATGAATAAGGGCAAGAATGGAAGAGGGTGCTTATGCTTGAATGGGAACAAAAGGGATACAACCTTCACCATAACTGACATCCATTCATTACTCCTCCCTCACAATTCTGAAACCTAAAAAAGTTATAGTAGTTGTAGACCATGGGAATATAGACAGATAGCAAAAGTAATCAATAACAATAACAGATATATTAGTTTCATTTGACTTTGCATATCATTATAGTTAATATAGATACATTCCATAG
>VCCN01005310.1:5574998-5589942 GCA_006491835.1 Architeuthis dux | reverse complement strand
ATTGACAAAAGTGGGGAATGACTCAAAGGTTAGGAACCACTGATCTAAAACATCAAAGAGACATTAGTGAAAAGCAGAGCTTATGCAGGAATTTATTAGTGATACATTTAAGAGATTCTGTTCAACATAGTTTTTCTAGAGGAAATTAAACTGTATAATCACTTTTTAGTGTTATATTTCCTTCGTGTCAGTGTATTTTTTGTTTTTTATCTCTCTTAGCTTATTTAATTATATAAAACTCTGAATGCTTGTGCGTGAGCGTGTTGACAAATTACCACCAGATTTACTCAACTATTGGAGTAAATAATTATATCAATTTTTCTAAATAAATAACTTCTTTATGAATTCAATCCAGACATAAGCTGTTTTATTTAAAATTCAAATCTAAAATGTCATACAAGTTTTAAAAACTGAATGATTCCTTGAAGCCATTTAAAGTAACCCAAACCATATATTCAGATTCAAAACATCTATAATGAAACCTATACCTGGATCACAGCATATTATACCTTTTAAAAAAGAAAAAGAAAAGAGTGTTTGTTTATTCTGTAAACTCCTTGTGGAGCATAGGGCCACAACAACTCTCTGCCAGCAGACTTAGTTCTAGGTGACTCCCCTCAGCTGGGGCCATAGTCTGGCCGTCTTTGCCTCACTCTTAACTGATTTTCTCCAGGTTCGCTTTGACCTCCCAACTCATCTCTTCCTCTGTGGATTCAGTTGACCACTCCAGGTGATTTCATGCTCTCAATTAGGGTTCTGATGTTACAGGTCCCTAGAAGGTTGTTTTGGGGAACTGGCTTTCCATGGGCTTTCACCAGCAAGAGGAATCTTCCCAACCAGGCTCTCACTGGGGTGATCGTTGGGGCAATCACTTGCATGATGTTGTTGTGGTTTCAGTAGCAAATAGGTTTTACAGAATGGAGTTGCTAGCCCCATGCCCAGCCCTCCTTCTTTACCCGGGCTTGGGACTGGCAAGATGATTCAAAAGGAACATCTTAGCAGTTGAAAAGAAAAAAAAGAAAGAAATTTAATAACAGATCTGCTCTCTCTTCATAATTAGATATAGCTTTCTGGTAGTTCCTGTGCATTTAATATTGTAATTTCTAATGTACATTCACCAATGCATTCATAAGAATAAGAACTCTTATTTTCTTTCTTGGAAACTGGTTTGTTTAGACCAGTGATTCTCAAACGGGATGCACTTGGCTCCCAGTGGAGGAACTTCCTAAGAGAAAAAGTTTTAGCCAGGGGAGGAATTTCGGTCTGGGGAGTAACCTATAATGGAAATCATAATGGTGAAAAAATTATTAGATGACAATTCAAAATGGGACAGGAATTGAAGAAACCTGGGACTCTTGAGAACCACTAGTTTAGACTAATTTAAGGATATATCTTCAAATACTGGTGGTTTCTTCTGTAAAAATATGATTACACAAAATTGCTCTATTTTTGCTTGGTGGGGTAAGGCTGCTACAGATTTCTGGCAATTTGCAGCATGATTTGGTTCTAAAACAAATAAATCCAAATATATCTTGCATTCAAATATTTGATGTTATTTATAGTGACACTAATAAAAATTGTTTTATGTTCTTTCATAAACACAGATACAACTTAAATGTTGGTTTAAAAACAGTGATTGGGAAGACCTCTTTTTTTGCATTTTTTTTTTAATTTACTAAAATCAAGGATACATCATCTCACAGTCATTGTAAAAGAATTTCTACTTTCTTAGTTGAAAAAAAAACAAACTCACTGGCATTATAAGTAATAAAATCAAAGTTACATAATATGAATAGAAAAAGTAATATTAAAATATATTTTAGTAACGAGTAAATGTATAGATAACAAAAGAATTATAATAAAAAGTACATCATATAAAAACATTAACACTTGTTTGAGGATGGCCTTGATACTTAACTTTAGTTTTTATATACTTCCTTTCAGTGATTGCATTTGTATATTATTGTTATAACATCAGCGAGCATACTAGTCTACATAAATAAATAGTGTTCAGCTTTAATCTCTGATTAGCATTTCACCATCTTTTTTTTTTCTAGTCTCAAATATGTAACTGTAGCTCTTTTGAGCAAATGCTTCACTTGAGTAAAAAGTGAAAAAGAGGTCATTTAAGGCATACTCATATTTTAAGATAAGTAGATGCAAAATTCTGTTCTTTAGGCAAACACTTAGGAAACTATATTTATAATCTGGCAACTGAATACAAAACTAGTAAACTCAGTGCTAACAACTTGCCGTTTATATTCAACAAAATAAAGTAGCAAAAGTGTAAAACAGATGAAATAAAAAGAATATTTCAAATTTCTATAAAATCAAAAGGTGATTGAATACAAAATGTTGTATGCAATTAGTAAACTTTATAATTGTGTCCAGCAAAAGTTCATTCTGCAAAAAAACTACCTTTTATTATACATATGTTACACCGAATAAGTGAAATTGTCCAATTGGTGAAATTTATTTATTTTTTGTAAAAATAGCTTGATTTCACTTTGATTACATAAACTTTAGATCGTAAAAAATAGTTGTTTTATATCCTTGTTTTGATTAAATAAACTTTCGATCAAATTAAAACTATGTATTTACTTATTTTTTTGTTAAAAAATAAAGTTAAAATTTTGCCAGTTACACAATTTCACCGATTCGGGGTAACATACATAACATTCCAAAAATCTCTCAGAAGTTCTGAAAGGTTTTCATTTCTGAGAAGATGGCATCACCACTTTTTAAAATTTAGGAAAAGATTAGCTTTGCAATTTCATTTCATTTGTTGTCAAATTCAAGTTGACTTAACTTTCCCCCCGTAACAAGAACAATCCTCACCAAATTTAGGTGTGTGAACTCTTCACTATTTGTCTATCCCGTCACGTTAAACTAAATAGATATATAAAATTAACATTTCCCTACCGTGATTTGAAATCACGGCCTAGTGATTGCTAGGCGGCTCTCTTACCAACTAAGCCAAACCGAAAAGTCTTATATACCTACAAATTTATTATATATACAATACAAAAGTTGCAGTAATCATCTTCAGTTGGACTAGAAGTTGGAATGGAGTTTGACTCTGCAGCAGCCAGGCTTGTTATTTGTAGCAAAATGTATTTGGATGTATGACTTGCCCTAAATAGAATTTGTGTTTTCTTCATTGTCTGTTGTTTCCATCTTCCCAAAAACAAATGAGGTAACTGAAACCTAATTTATTATGTTGTCCGAATCTTGTCAGAAGCGTATTCTGTATTTTGGATCCCTGCTGCTTGCTTAATGGTTATAGAATAAAGGTAAAAATAACCTGTATGTTGTGATGAAAAGAAAAGGGTCTGGTTAGTCACTCAATAGAAACCGTCTTGTGACCAATGTCTTTTGGCAGCATGCCATGTTGGGCGTGATCAATTAAAAAAATTGTTTGGCCATGATTACTAAAATGTTTGAATTTTGAAAAAAAAAACAAGCGTGAACACTGTCGGACACAAACTAAGGGACCAATTTAGCATAAATATACATTGTAAATTGAAAAACTTCTTACATCTTGTATATAATTGATAAATGTCTCATTCTTACATCTTGTATATAATTGATGAATGTCTCATTCTTACATCTTGTATATAATTGATGAATGTCTTATTCTTACATCTTGTATATAATTGATTAAGAATTAATGTTGTTTGTAGACAATTTCAATGAAAATTATTAATCTGTCCATGATAAACATAGTGCCTTTATGGGATTTAAAAGGTGTTTTGTATTGCATAGATACTTTAAAAACATTTAAATCCTGAATTCTCCTATAAAGTAAGTAAATTATTTCGATTGCCACACATGTAAATATATGTATGATTTGCTCCAGCAAAAGAAAGGCTCTCAAGGATAAGGGATGTGAGTCTTGCTAGAGGCTTATTCTTTATTTTCTGATCCACATTCCACAATAACAAAAAGTTAGTGAGCAATGATGATCTGGGAATTGTGATAAAAAGCAACAGAAATAAGAGGAAAAAATACTAGTAAAAAATTAATAATAAAGAAAAGATAATTTTAAATCGAAATTAAATGTCTCTTTTCTAGTTTTAATGCAAATCTACATTATGAATTTTATCAATATCTCACTGAAACTTCATTCTTTTTTTTTTTCCTTTTTTGGACAATTACTGAACAAGAATTCAATTTTTATTTTCTAATTAAACCGATCTGCTAGCTCTCTGTAAAAAAAGGAAGAGAATCATAAGATGCATTCGAAAAATTGTTTTTTTTACAAAAACACTTTGTATTTATTAGATGCATCCAAACGCATCTCAATAAGACACTTTTCGGTCAGTCGGTTGTGATTATGTTAAATAACAGAAAGAGGAAAGGAGGGGTTATTATGTTTTATTTACCAGCTGCTATTGTCAGAAGAGGTGTGATGTCATTAACCCATAAGAACCCACTGTGACACCGGTGTCACATACAATTTAATTGATCTGCACAGTCTCTTATATAATATATTTTATCTTTGATTTTAACTTATGCAGTGTACTATGTGACATCTACTGAACATCTTGGTGCAGTCACGTGACTGAGTGTCAATTTGCCTACCCAGAATCCCACATAATGTTCCTTCAAGTAGAAATGGGTCTAGGTTCTTATGGGTTAAAAGAACATCTATTCTGATCAATTTGTTTTTACCAGCTGCTATGATGTCATAATAGAATGTCTGAGTTCCGTATTTTTGTATTTAAAAAATGCCAAAAATGGCCATTTACGATTTTTATTGAAAATAATATCTGCAGAATATTTCCATATCGCAATATTTTACAAGTATGAGAATCAATTGAATCAGAGAAAAACTACTTTCTCTCCTTCCTTCTCCTACTACTACCATGGATGGTGGATGCATCGTTGAACTTATGGTTCTTGTTTAAATACAATGTTATGCACATTGCCAGAATAAAGCTCCTGATCCACAATGTAAGTGAGAATAAAATTCTAAGAGATTGCAATCAACTTCGAAATGGTGTTTTACTACATCTGGTGATTTTTAGGTGAATATTTCAAATATCATTATTAGTTGGTAGGAGAGAAAATTCTTTGATTAGATGTCTGTTTAGGCAGATGGTGCAGAGCTGTTGAAGGTAGATGAACAGTTTTAAAACTTTCTTGAACTTAGTATTTTGTATTCTAGTCTCTCTTTCTTTTCTACAGGGCATGCTGGTAAATACACACTGGGTGCCAGATATGTTTCTTTTGGCTTACAGTCATACTTCAGCCATTTCATTATTTCTGCGGGCTCGTTGTGGAGCATAGGGCCCCAACCACTCTGCAGCAGTTTCAGTAGCATGTAGGTTTTTACTTGATGGAGTTGCTAGCCCCACACTCAATCCTCTTCCTTTACCTGGGCTTGGGACCAGCTATGGCAACTGCCACGCTGTATGTTTTTCTATCAGAGTAACCTTCTCTTAGATGGACTGTCTTACAGGGCTTAATGCTCCAACTCCCCTGCTATTTACCAATAGCTGGGGGAGAAGTGGATTCATGCCTTTCCCAATGACATTAGTTTGAAGAGAACGTAAACAGCCACAGATGAAGCTCGAACTTGGTCCGCTGATTCAGTTATCCATGTTGGTAGCCGTTACGCCATTATGCACCTCCACTTTAGTCATTGGCCGTTTATAAATATACTATGACCTTCAATTGGTCAAATTCTATATTAAGCTAGGAGGTTGTTTTTTTCAAAGGGCAAACTGTGATCATTATTTTTACACCAATAACGGACTGGGACGATTTCCTCAGTATAGCTAAGCATTGAAGCAACTGACGAAATTGTCAATTCTATCTTTTTTAAAAATTATACTTTCTCTATCAGTCAGTACTAATTGTTGTCATACGAAGATAACCCTTGTAGAATTGTTATTTAAGATATTGTATTCTATCAGTTCCATTCCTACATTCTTTATTTCATGTTCATAAAACAGTGTGCAGGATGTGAATATTGAAAGTCACAGAAAGATTTTGTTTACTTCACAAAATGCTTTAATTAATGATCTTGGATGTTGTATTATTTGATAACTAGCATAGTGTCCGTAAAAAAATGACAGGATTATTTACGTATGAATAAGCACTTCTACCTAGGATCAGAATATTTGTCCACTCTGCCTGGGATCAAAGTGCTCTAGTGGAAGTTATGGACAGAGAAACAAAGAGGAAAAGTTACACTGTTCATTATATAAATAGATTTGTGGTATTGAAAGAATAATTTATCAATTCATTTGTAATAGAATAGCTATTCATTTTCCTATTTAGTGTGCATTCATCAGTGCTCAGTAGTCATTCTGTAGTTTGACTTCCAGAGGAGTTAATTTCTACGGATCATCACAATGTGACTGTCCTCTGTCACACTCAGATGAACTATTGAGTTGGACACTGCTTCTGTATTGTATCTATTTATTATGTATTGGCTCATCCCGGATAGTTTATAGGAATCTGTCCAGCAGGGATTTAATCTTTGACATTGTAGTTTCTGCTGGAATGTTTCTTACTTCACCTAGAAGGGAGTTGAACAGTCATGATATCTGTGAGCTATAGCTGCTATTGCATAAAGTTCTAGCATGTTCACTGCTGTTTTGGACCATTTGAATTGTAGTCCCATGTTGGACACTATTTCTTTGAGTATTTTGAACTCATATAGAATGTTGTATCTTTCTCTTCGTCTCTACAAGCTGTAATTTTTTAATATTTGTAGATGTTGGTGATAGTTTTCATTTTCAAGTCTTTCCAGTTTGCTGGTGAATGATCTTTGCACAGAATCGATTTTATTGATATCACGTTTTTGTATGAACTAGTGTCAGAAATGTGGGTGCAAAATCTTTCTAAAACTCTTAAAGAAGTAGTAGTAAAAAAACAAACAAACCTTCTGCAAAATCTCAGATCACTTCTTTTGTGACTAGTAAAACTTATTCATCATGTTTGATTCTTGAACTCTACTCAACCAGACACTTCAAATTTCACATGTTGCTTTCTTTGAATTTTGTCTTTCATGAATTCATGACTCATATTTGTTGCTACTTTTTTCTCCACCAAAAGTAACTTTCTGAAATTTCTTATTGAGGAAACAAATGAATCATAAGTTTCAAGTACGAATATGGCTTATGGTCATAGAGAATCAAATTACTCTTATGTTTAATCAAATTTTGAATTTTGAAAAGATTTTCTAAGATTTTACACTTTTTAACAATATGGTGTTTATTAAACCTTTGATATCGATAACCTGATATTATTTTTCCATTGTATGAATTTTGAATTAATGTGCCACCTACATTACCCAAGTTAAACTATTTTCTCCTTTTCTCTTTCTTTATTGCCTTGTTTACTAAATATAAGTTAAATATTAGGAACCATCAACCAAAACTGTCAACATAGGTTTCTTCAGTTTTCAAATGAGTCTGGCTGGCTATGTATGTATCATGCATACAGGCCGCACCAATGGAGCTAGAGGGCTGAAAATTTAACGTTTACTCCTTATTATGTCTAGAAAAAACTTTTATTTTTATTTTTAAATTCACCCTCTGAATAGGTTTTTAGCAGGGGGTTCAATTTGCAATGTAATTTTATGCTAAATTGATCACTTAATTTTTGTCCAGCAGCATTCACACTTGTTTTTTGAAAATTCAGAATTTTTTAATTGATCACTGCCCAACAAAATGCGAAAGAAGTAACTTATTTATTCATTGATCCTTCTTTTTTCAAATTTTTTAATTGATCACCCACAAAATGGCATGTTGCCAAAAGATGTTTGTCACATGATGGTTTCTATTGAGTGACAAACCGGACAAGCATTGAATTTGCTACCACTCACCAACCACGACATTGAGGAAGCACTTCTTTCCATTATATAATGTTTTTTAAACATCATCTTCATGTTTACATACCACAATTGTGGTGATAGATAAGAGTATTTGGTACGCCACTCTCCGTTTTGGCAATCCCTACATCCGTTCCACTTTTTGCTTGTTAACTCTTGTTAATGATAGCTAGTACCAATGATTACTTTTATCTATATATTTTATTATTCATTTATATTACACATTTGCATGTTTAGACCTGCAGGTGGTCATCACTGTGGATCGAGTGACAGCAAGTCTCCAGCACCTTATTTAGTCTTGCCAAACCTTGCCACTGCCATGGTCTATTAATCCCTTTAGTTGTTTATTTATCATTGTTGTATTGTGTACTGCATTAGTAACAGGAGTTAACACACAAACAGTGTAACAGGTATGGGGATTGACTGAATGGAGAGTGGTATACAGGTAACAAGGATGTGACGAGTGTTTACCTAATTTCATGGAGAGCTAGAATAATTGGCTTTGATTTCTCCTACTTTTGTAAAACATGCAATGCTATTTTTTTTTCTGTAACTGTTGTGTATGCATGAGCCTCAGGATTCATATTTAACACTCTGAAATTTAGATAAGAATTTAACCCATGAACCCAGACCCGTTTCTACTTGAAGGAACATTATGTGGGATTCTGGGTAAGCAAAGTCATGTGACTGCACCAAGATGTTCATTAGATGTCACTTAGTACACTTCATGAGTTAAAATCAAGGATAAAATATAATATTATATAAGAGACTGTGCATTCAATTAAATTGTATGTGACACCAGTGTCACAGTGGGCTCTTATGGGTTAAGATAATGCTCATAGGTGTCTGGTATGGCAGAAAGTTAATAAGTACATCTCATCCTAGAGATATCTGTGCAAAGAAAGGTTCTTTGAATCCCTTATCTGCATATCCCAACAAGATTTTTGAAAATCTCTGTATATCTATTTCTAAGTATAAGTATTGACTTTCACAAACATACCAGCTCTTGTTCTTATACAGTAAATAAGATTCTGTTGTTTAGTGCAAAACTGTAAAAGAAATCAGATTTAAACTGACATAAAAATAAATTTAGTCCATCATACAGCAAAAGACTTTTTACATTACTTAAGACCAGTGTTCAAAATGTTTAGCCAGGGCTGGCGCCAGGGTTTCATGTGCCCTAGGCGAGACTAAAAGTTTGCGCAAGGGTTTTATGCACCGCAGGCGAGACCTAAAATTTGTGCCCCCAGTTGCTTGATCAAGTTTTAAATTTTTCTCCTGCAAGGTCAGTACTGGGTTTGCGCCCTAGGCGGCTGTCTAGTTTGGCCTAATGGAAGTGCCAGCCTCGTGTTTAGCTATATGTACAATTTATACCTATAAAGAGAATAGAGAATTAAAGAATTAGAGAATTAGCCCCCAAAAAGATTGGTATAAAGCTCTATCATTAAATATTTTCTCAACGTTTTTCCACAATGATTGTTTCTATGAATCTTAGTCATGTCTCCTATATTTTTAAGTACTTGCTTAAAAAATGGTTCTCCTATGAAGGTAGCAGGCACAGAATGAACACTGAGAACTTGATGGCTATAAGTATTAGTTTTTCCATATGACTAGCAACTTTGGTATTCTAAATGCATTTCATCCAAGTTTTGGTACTTGAAGAACATAATTATAATTTTTAGTTGATTCTTATTAGCTTTGTGACTAAAATAATATTTCTGAATGACTTCTGAGTACTTCAATAAGCTATTATTTAGAAAAATATTTTATAGTTACGAATTAAGGACTCAAATGTTCTCTCATTAATCATCATCATCATCATCAGCAAACTTTTAGCGTCCGTCATTGGACATAAACCTTTCCCAAGACTCGCCAGATCTCTCTATTGCGGGCAGCACTGCGCTAATATCTCCTGATCCTGTCTAAATCGTCTTGCCATCTTATTTTCTGCCAGCTACAGTTTTGCATATGATCTCTGGGGATCCACGTTGTGAACCGTGATGTCCAGCGTTGTCTGACATTCTTGCAGCATAGCCTGCCCATTGCCATTTGAGTTTTCTAACCATTTCAAAATAACACCATTATTCTGGAAATTTCACAACATTAATGATTTGTTAAGTAAAACAAGTGATTGATTATATTCTAAGATAAATATCCAATAACTCTTACCTACAGCAACCCAGCCTGATTATCTATTGGTTATATTTATTCACTTCCAATCTTTTCTGATCGAACTAAAGATAAGAACCTTGCAAATGAAGTTGTGGTGACCAAATGCTGTGGGCAGTTCCATTTTTCTTCTTGTCTCCAACTAATCAGTGACAACTGTTTGTAGAATATTTATTTCATATTCTTTACTTTTTCTAATTGAACAGAAGCTACACTTTGACCTATTGTGCAGTTTGCAATATTGAAATAAGGGCATAAAATGTAAAGTGTTTCTGATCCATGTGGCCATTGTTGCTGCTGTATAACTGCAACATCTCTGTTCATGGTGCTGCTTCTTCAAGTAGAGCAATGGTGACTGGTTGAATTCACGAGTGGCTTGCCTGCTACTGCTCAAGCCACAGATAGGCAAGTAAGGTCTTGAGCTATAGGAAGGCATACCGCAGCTGTCTTCTCCTCCCCATGAGCAGCAACAACAACAACAACAACAATCAGGTCAATCAATATGAGAAAGACATAAACAGAGATAGACGGAGAGAGAAAGAGGGAGGGAGAAAGAAAGGGAAAAAGAATCACACCTACGTTACGTAGACATTGCACGGGGAATGAAGGAAGTGAAGGGAGTTGGCTGGAATATAGAAAAAGAAAAGCAGCAACTGCCACCTCTATCATAATTGGTGTTGCTGCTTGATTGTGCAGTGATGAAGCTTAGTTCTTTGGCTGTCTGCTGCTGCTGGTAGTTCATCTTTTCTCTTCTCAGTAGCACTGTGTTTGTATCCATGTTGATGTCTTCAAAGATCTCTCGATCATCAACATTATCGTTTATTAGTGCACGCTCACAGTGCTGTTGCGGAAGAGGCAACAACCCCTTTTCCCCTCTCCTCCGGCTCACGACCCATGGGTCTGCCTTCTACGAATAATCCATTTATTTGTCTTACCTACCCATTTCTTAGTATTTCTTCAGTTGTGAGTAGATGATGTTTAACTTTTCTACTAGCGTTAGCACGACTACTACTATGAGTCACACAACGTTGGCTTACAACAGCGACTACCAGGGCAAGCACCTGCACCGTTACTACGACTACCTCTACCACACAGTCGTCAGGCCACAAACAACAACCACTGTATGAACTAGCGACCTGTAACTCGGACGGAAATTTCTGTCCTCTTAATTTAATTATACGTGGACCCTACGCTGCTGGGTATTTTGGAGCTGGACTGGGCCCCAGGGGGGCAAGAACAGGTAGGTTCTCCAAGAAATTAGGTTTATTTGTTCACTCATTCCGGTTTTCGGGCTTTCTCAAGCCATTCATCAGTAACTAAACTAGTAAGAGTATGTTTCGGAGCTTTTGATTCAGACTATTCATTTTCAAAAAGACTACGTTCGATTTGAGAGTTGAAATTGCCAGACTTCTGACAGTTTTAATTTCTCGGGGAAATAAGCGTTTACTAGAGAGAGAGAGAGAGAGAAAACTACCGTTTGGGTGATTTATGGGGTTTTTTGTCTGATTTAACGTTTAGATTAAGAAAGATAATTTTCTAAAGGTTAGCCTTCCGAGAGCCTTAACACATTAATACAAATTCTAATTGATTTGATGTAAAAATAAAATTATACTATTTTTATGCAATTAAAGTCATTGTAAAACAGACGGCGAGAAATGGCTGATCACTGACACTACTAGGCTACTACAACTCTACATTATTATTACCTGTTCGGAAGAGAATTTGTTGCATGATTTAACATTTAATCTGTTCTCAAATAATTCATTGGTGTAACCGAGAAAGCATTCCAACATCTATGATTCTAGATATTTTGGGGGGTTTATTTGCATTGTTTTTAAAACCAAATAAATCCTGAACTGAAATAAATGATGATCAGTTCATTCATTCACATTCATTGCGTGCGTGCGTGTGTGTGTGTGTGTATGTGTGTGTGTGAACTTCATCCGAGATGTTATTATTTAAACTGCAGCGACCTTTCTTTCTCAATAACACCACCATCATGATCATCATCATTCGTCGATTAAATGAACGAGAATTAATAGACGAATTACAGCTTGGAACATAGTATTTGTGTAGTTTCGCTTTTTTGTGTATATAAAAAATGCATTTTTACAACAATTTCTTTAAGACTGCACAAGACAGAATTTCATGTCGCTTCCTTTAAACTACTGTAATTATCAAACAACTATTTAAAACACTCGTCTAGTTATATAACACCGACTTTATTTACAAGAAGAATCTATCAAATATACCTTTAATTTTCTTGTATACCTTAACTGAACATACCCAGATATTGCTAGTAAAAAGCATAATGACGCCAATCAGTACACCTTGGCTGACTGATGAATGAATGAATGAACAAAAAAGACGCTAATGGTTTGTTTGTAAGATTAAGGTTATTCAGTACGTACTTTCAATTTTCAGTTTCAACTCTTACTAGTTTCGTTAAATTCATGTGTTTATTCTATATTTTTGTTATTGGTTGTGTAGACAACGAAGATAAAAATGGATAATAATACGAAAGTTAAAGTAGCAAAAATGAAAGCTTATATCGCCTCTCTCGGACAAAATGGAAAACCAAAGCAGAAGGTAACGTCCTTTCTTGTGGAAATAATGTTGGAGCGAGTGGCAATTTTAAAACAATTTAATGCAATAAAGACTAGATTTTTGAAAACGAGTTGATTTTTTTTTAAATTAAAAGAAATCTTTTGGTTTCAATAGTTACTTATCAACAAGTCATTTTTTTAATCATATCTAAAAATATTCTTTGTTAAAAATCCTTTTTTCCTTACCAGACCTTCATGAAGTAATGGAATGGGGGAAATATATTGACAAGTAATTCACTCTATTGTTAATTTCAAGTTTTGTGATTGTAAACTTGATGCTAAAAGAAAACGAATGTGTAAGGATAAAGGAGATAATCGATTTATTTATCTGTTTTAAAAAAGAATTATCAGAAACCGTCTAAAATTTCTTAGTTATGCAAAATAAACAAGAATCAGTGCTTGATTTAGCCAAGCCATGGGATCTCATTTATTTACGACGATGATTGTTTTTTGTTGTTTCATGGTTCACAGATTCTTAGAGAAAACCTTCACACATCAGACACCATTTTAAATTTTATTCATAAACACTAAACAATCCATTTACTGGTTTAGTTATCGGTCATAATTATTTATTTCTAGAAAACCTGTTGCTGCATTGAAAATAATATTAAAAGCCTTGCCTTATAATTTTCAATTTGATTGCATCATTACCGTTTATGTTGTAGTTTACACATTAAAAAAAGATATTTACAGACAGTTTGAATTCGCATACCTCATCTGAATTTTACTAGAATTGTTGGAGATACGTTTTCAATTTGAACGTTGTGAGAAAACTAACCTGTAGTGTACGTGATTTTGTCTCTTATTTAGAAAGTGAAACAAGAAGATATGTTTATTTTACTTGTGTTGTGACTATTACAATTTCTAAGGCAGAGAAACGTGATAAGTATTGTATGAAAAACTTACCCAAGATTTGAATAGTTGCTTTAGGTTTGAAATAAGCATTTTAGAAAAAAACACTCTCTTCAAAGCCAAAGAATACATTATTTTATTCGTTGGCCTACCCCTTTTGTATTCTGTACAATTCTTATGTTACACACAAACATATCTTTGATGTGTATTTTGCTTTTATAATTAATCCATTAAGGACCATATAATTGATTGTTTGATGATTAAATGTGTGCAGTTCAGGCTATCTCGCCAGGTAATCGAACATAATTGATGTGAAGGTCAGCAATATTCATTTATATATAAGCTTTAATCAACTCATTTCATGAGATACACCTGAAACATAAAATAAACAACAAATGAATAACATAAATTATATAAAGAATAATACATCCTAACATATAAATGATTGTTTGATTAGGTAGGTAACTCACAAGCCCTTAAAGTTTACACCAAATAGGGAAACCAGTAGTGAAAGTCTGAAAATATTGGTAGTAAGTAACATGTCCTGAGGAAAAGGTGCCACTTTTATCTGTATTACAACAAACAAACATTTTTAATTTTTGTACTGGAAAGCCTAAAGATGTTTACACAAAAGATATGCAAGTACCAAAAGTACCAAAATGTATTGATGCTTATTCTGTAACATTTCTTTATAACAACCAGATGCTAATCTCTGGAAGTAGTATGTACAGAAATATTTTTTCTTGGCTAGAGAACTGTAAATTCACCATTAGAATTTATTTTATCATCAAAATATGGATGCTTTAATAAGCTAGAGTAGGGTAGGTAATACTGATTTTAAAAACATGTTAGTGAAAATTCATCAAACATTGTCTTTTTAAATGTTCATTATTTTGCATAAAAAAAAACAATTACAAACATTTAAAATTTTTGTTTGCATTGAATACAAAATTTATAGAATTTTATGACCTTGAAAGATTAGTGGATGTTGTTTATTATTTATTGACCTAGATTAGCTATGATGAAATATCTGTTTTTCTTTTGGCAAAGAATGTTTTTATTGAGTTAGGTAATGAGGTAAATCTATTGGCGATAGTTATCTGCCTTGTTAAATTCAACTATTATAATTTTCGATAGATTTCATTAGATTTAAGAGGCTATCAATGCAAATATCTATCTACAATGATTCAGTTGTATATAAATAAAACATTTCATTTATGGAAAATCAGTGATGAAAACATCACATACTTATTTTTGTACAGTTACAAATGAATTTAAAAGTACACTCAAGACTGACCACAGAGCAATTTTCAATAGTATTTGAGTGAAATGGTTTAAGCAGGAAAAACCTGAACAAAGAAAGCAAGGAAAATGTTAAATGAGAGAAATGTCTTAATGACACAAGTATGTGTGTATAACACACACACATATATATATATCATTATTATTAATTTTCTTTTGCTACTATTTA
>VCCN01005310.1:5534587-5564650 GCA_006491835.1 Architeuthis dux | reverse complement strand
ACATAAAAGGGATAACCATATAAAATAGGAACTTAATTATTGTACATTTTTGTTATAAAATAGCAACGCTCTTGTCTTATTACAGTGATGTCTTATACAGATATTAATACCTATAAGATTGGTTGTATTTTTAGTTTCTATTGTAGTCATCTCGTAACTAATTTCCTGTTAGCTTGTAGATATTTTTCCTTTGGCCTTCTAATTATTTCCTTCCTTACTTTACTATTTCTTTTGCTTGAACCATCTTAGAAATTGCTTCTTTTTTTACTTATAGAAGCCTTCTACCTTGGTCTTCGACATCTTTCTTTTTCTCAGACATTCGCACACACGCAAGAGATCAATGTTTCTGTTATTCACTTATAACAAAAATAGGTTATCGGAATTGTCTGCTATTAAACCATTTGTGACTTTTCACCATTGGAAACATACCTGTTTCACCTGATGTACATTGGAAAGAAACACTTGTTTGTATCTTTATTACATTTCTGTTAAAAATCAAACAAAAAACCTAAGCTATAATGCTTAAATATATTGGATTCTCAAGATCTCTTTGCTCTTGTTCTTTAAAGGCTTTCTTAGATTTGTGGACATTTAGTCTTGTATGATATTCCTTGCTAGCGTGATGCTGGTGCTTAAGATAAACTCTTTGATTAATGATTAAGCATCAGCTTTTATATTGTACTATTTTATTGGCAGAGCTACTGCGCTTTGTGAAATTTTACTCTTTTTTAAAACCTTTGCATTCTTTTTCAATGGCGTGAAGATTTTGTGCACTTAGTAACTTTGAAAGCCTGTAACTTGTGTGTCTGTTCATGTATGATTAAAATTGACATTCAAACATACTATCTATCGTTCAGCAATCAGAATCACCTGCTGTGGCAAGATAAACTTTTTGCTCTGCAAATAAAGTTACCTGCTGAGTGCTAAAGGTGAAGTGGATTCAAAAACAATTCTTTTTCTTGACGTTTCACCAAGTAGCCGTATATAATGCCTGTGAAAAGTTATCTATTAAAGGATTATGGAACATTCCTTTTCACAACTGAAGTATCGCAACCCTGTGGTTTAAAAGAATAAATGAGAAAAATCTCTAATAAAAACAATTGCTAACACAAGCTTATTTCTCCAGATGTGATTGGATAACCTGTGCCAGATTTGGTACAAAGATAACAAATAAACCAAATTTTTTGTTTTGTTCTTTCAAATGAATGGCTTATTCAGTTTTATATCATCTGTTTTAAATGTAAAATAAACAAGCTGATATTTCCCAGAAAAAAAATTTGATCAATTACATATAAAGAGAAATTGTTATTTATGTAACTCTATGAATTTTGTTTGTAGATTATCATGATAGGCACATTTTGAAGAATAATAATCCTATGTTATTCTTTTATTTAGTTTATACTTTGAAGTTACAAAAGAACTCATAACTTTCATTCATTATACCTGAAGAACGCTGTAGAATGTATCGGCCGAACTGTTGTGTAAACATAAACAATGAGTTCAAGCATCTGAAAAACTTGTTGAACTCTTAACTTTATTTTCTACTTTTTTAAAACTTGGTATGAAAGAATTGTTCAATGCTAAATGCCCAATAATTATATCCAACTATTATCATTATACCAGAACCATGAAAAATAACAGTATCAAGTAACCATTAATATAGTTAAGACTTAAATTATAACATTAAAAAATGATTGTAAGAACTTCCTAAGACATTATGTTAACATATTTTTGACTATTGTTTTCATTTGAAATAATTGGTGAGTTAATCTTTATTATTATTATTATTAATTTGTTTTTGCTAATCCATGAAGTCTTTATGGCTGATTGGTAAAAGCAGCTAGGCATAAACTAGACTCCCTCTGGAAATGAGGGTGTGAGTTTGGTTCTCACTGAAGGCTTATTCTTTATTATCCGACCGCACTGTTATTTGTTGCCATAGAAACAATGGCCCAACTTGAAAGTTGTATATAAAAACAACTAAAATTAAGATGAAGGTAAAAACTAGTCAAATTTAATTAAATAATTGGTAAGTTGTTTACAAATATAAGAATATTTTTAGAAGATTAAAAAATCTAGAAACTTTAGCATTTAAAGAAACTTTTTTTTTTCTGAGTTTAGTGATAGTCACTTGAAGTTCTTTTTTTTCTTTTAAGGGAAGAGTATATTTCTTTGAATTTTTCAGATAATGGATCAGATAAAGCATATTTGTTAGCTGCAACTGGATTCAGTAAAATACCATTAGCACAGAATAATTGAATTGAAATAAGTTGTAAGCCATGAAACTGGTTTTGTCAGGATGAGTTTTAAGCAATCGGTGATGGAGAAAAATCATGCGACCAATATGATTAAAATTATAGTCAGTGAAGTCCTAATATTTTATGCA
This sequence comes from Architeuthis dux, assembly GCA_006491835.1. Classification (NCBI taxonomy): domain Eukaryota; kingdom Metazoa; phylum Mollusca; class Cephalopoda; order Oegopsida; family Architeuthidae; genus Architeuthis; species Architeuthis dux. The sequence continues at coordinate 5,562,264 of VCCN01005310.1, read as the reverse complement.
TATGTTATACTTGTGTTTGATATGCTTGTGTATGAATATCAGTTATAAGTTAACTGAAAGTGAAGATATTACAGGTCCTTAGTGATAAACAAGTTGAGTAAAAACAAAGAAGTGTTGATGAAAACAAATTTAATATGCTCTACAATATTTTATTTTCTCATGTAATAAAGTCATATTGTGCGATTATTTTTTATTAAGTAAAAAAAAAATTGATCTCCATTTCAAAAACTATTATCTCTTACGGGAAGCTTAAATTATCATGGCAATCAGTATCTTGTTTTTTGGCAGCTGTCAGTAGTTTCATCACTCGGAAAAGTATAGTTGCTTTCATTTCTGAAATGAAAAGTATCGACTTTCTTAATGAATTAACAACATAGCCTATTTCTGGCTCTGCAATATTCTTTCAATCGTTTTTTCAATATGAGCTTTAATGTTTTTGCTACCATTACAAACATGGGTGGGTGGATACATTGTTCATTTGACAATGACTAATTAATTAGTTATGATATTGTAAATATGATTGCTTGCTAATGAAGTATGGAAGATGTCTCTCGATTAGTTATTTAAAAAAATAAATGTGAATAAACACTATTCATAGAAAACTTGGATAAATAAACCCTATTTAATATGCAGATCAAAGTATTTTTTCCTAAAGCCACAGCATTTTAATGATAAATGACTGTAAAACCACATCTAATTTTATACAGCAGATTAAGCTTTTAAAAGTAGTGATGATGACTGGAGAGTGATAAGGTTTAATCTGGGAGGTAACATTTTCTGTAGCAATGGAAACAAAGAAAATCATATAATCCAAATAAATTTTTATTTTTGTTTTCAAATGAATGGCTTATTCAGTTTTATATCGGCTGTTCTAAACGTAGTGCAAAATCGTTTTTTTTTGGGGGGGGGTTAATTTTAAAGGGTTTAGGAGTGAAATAAAGGGAGATCACTCTGCAAGCGACCACTGTATAGTAAATATTCCTTGGGCTTACTAAGCTAATTCCGTCTTCTCCACTAGTATCATAGGCCAGCTGGGTAAACCTGGGATTTCGAATGCTGATTTTACTTGAAAAATTCCCATCATTTGGCTCTAAATTAAGCTTGTTAGAGAGTTATAACAATCATAAACTTAAGTGAGTTCCTTAAAAAAATAAATGAGGTAAATGTTTGATTGTAACATTTAAAAAATCATTTCTATAATTATGTTGAAGAAAGAATATACAATTTTTATCTAAATTGGCTAAAGAAACGGTATGATTTCTCTCCTTGACATTTACAGACTTTTCTCTATTTTATCTTTAATTTTTAATTTAACTGTATTTTTTAAGCGTTTTATACTCCAGGATTTTTTTATCATTCAAATCAATGTATAATATTTACAATAAGGTATTTCATTTCTAGATCTTGTCTTGAAGATATTTTTTTTTCTTTGAGCAGGTAGATAGTATTTTCTTCAAATGAATGTTGCTTTGGTTGCCAACTAAAATGTGAACAGAATTCATGACATTTCTTTGATATATATTTTTTTTTCATATATTTTTTCACTAACATATTGATAATCTTATTTTGTGTATATATTCATGTATCAACTTTGTATCAGAAAATGACAAAAAAATCAGCCACACAAAATATGGATTCCTTTGATAAAGTAGAATATGAATGAAGTAGAATTTTCAATCTTCAAAAGGCTGTCATTACTATTTCCCATGAGATTCTAATGTAACTAAAGTTAATACTTAAATTATGGAGGTCGGGAGGCCTAACAGTTACCAGCTCGTAAAATGGAATTGGTGAACCGAGTTCAAACTCTGTCTTGGGTTTACTTTGTACTTATGCCTTTGGGAAATAATGAGACCCTGGTTTCCACCTCGACACCTTGAGTACAATTGGAAAATTTTTTTAAAAAACAAAGAAAAACTCAGTATATTTTAAATATATCCATGTATTCACAATTTGTATCCACCTCTGTATATAAATCTTTGAATGTGGATTTCAAAATTATGTTTCTAAATTTATTTTTTTCTTCTAAAAAAAATGTCTTTCATTCACTTCAGCCAAACAGATTTATATTTAATTTTGACCACATGATTCACACTATCAAATTGTACTTGTCTACTAAATTTATCTTTTATAAATCCTACTCTGTTAAGAAGAAACTTTTTTTGAAAAGATTTGAATTACTTCTATGCATTCCGGTACAGTATCGCCCCTAAATGAGTACACTCCTAATTTTCTTATAAAGCAAACATTGCAGGATTTTATTATTTCTAGTGGAACATTACACAATCAAAACAGATATTATCAGGTATTATTTATGACCAAACTCTACAGCATTGAAACTCTGTTGCCAAAAATATTTTTTCATGGGGGTGTACTCATTTTTGGACTGTAACATATTCATATATTTTCAATGCTGTAGAGTTTGGTCATAAATAATACCTGATAATATCTGTTTTGATTGTGTAATGTTCCACTAGAAATAATAAAATCCTGCTATGTTTGGTTTGGAAGTGGTAAGGATGTACTCATTTATAGGCAACACTGTAGTTTGTATTGCCTTCATTGAATTGTGTTAGTAAAACGAATGTATTCAATATGATTTTCTTTGAAGCACAGTTGGTTACATTTTGAGAAAATGTATATCTATAACTTTCCTCTGCAAAAGTTAGGACTTTGCTTTTGTCATTTGCTAAATTTTCTTCACTTGAAACTCTCTCTCTCTCTCTCTCTCTATGCAAATTTTACAATTTATTTTGCATCTTTACTACCAAATTAGGAGGTTGGAGTGGCGTAATGGTAACTGTCACAGAAAATGTAATCGGCAAGCCAGGTTCAAATTCTGGATGAGGCTGCTTGCATTCACTTCACACTAATGTCCTTGGGAACAGCATGAATCCATGCGTAAATAACAGTGTAGATTGGATTCTTTAGTCTTGGTTGGCAACCAGCCTTCAAAACCAGGAGTGGAATCCACTTTCTCCAGCTATAGGTTAAAATAGCAAAAAAAGTGGGGGATGGCACTTACAATCTCATCCAATAAAAACCCACTTGCTAAAGATGTGCGTGCAAGTTGAAGGACCAATTGGATCCAGGATAGCAATTTTAGAAAAAAACCTGGAGTAATAATTTCCAGTGGTAATTATCAATTCTTATGCCAAAAATAAACTTTGTATTCTTTGGTGGAAGTCTTGGTCTTCCTTAAAACACAGTTTCTATCAGTGTATTTATTACCTACAAGAAAATGTTGTTCTGTTTGGTTATTTAAACTAGCCTTCATACACTTTCATCCAGCATTCCCAGTAATAAATCTCTATTAGAAACTGTCACCAAAACTGTAGGTTTCTTCAGTTTTTAAGTTGGTCTGGCTGCCTATGTATGTATCACGTGTACAGGTCACACCAATGAAGTTAGAGGGCTGAAACTTTAGAAAAAATGTTTTATTTTTTTTGTTTTTTTTAAAATTCCTCCTAAATATGTTTTTAGAGGGGGGGGGGTTAAATTTGCAATGTATGTTTATGCTAAATTGATACCTTAGTTTGTATCAGGCAGCATTCATGCTTGTTTTTTTGAAAATTTGGACTTTTTTTTAGTGATCACTGCCCAACAAAAGGCGAGAGAAATAACTTATTTATTAATCATTCGTTTTTTCAATTGATCACCCCAACACGGCATGGTGCCAAAAGACGTTGGTCACATGACATTCTATTGAGTGACTAACCAGACCTGTTTGTAGATTCTTTGTTTTAATTTCTTTATAGCCTCTGTTATTCTTTATGAATTATTATTGTAAATAGCTATCATAGAGGAAATATATTCATTGTTTATTATATACAAAAGCTTTTGAATGAGGCTTTGGAAAATATAATACTCTTTGATATATTCTATTTCATGATTAAATATTCTTATTAATTTACTCTTGATACCTGATCTAAAATAATAGTTATGCTAATTAAATATTAATTTGTTTTTTTTCTTCATTGTCTTTGTTTCCTTTTAAATGATTTTTTTAAAATCTTTTTTTTTCTTTTAAATAAATAATAGCTTTCTTTTTTCATTACTCTCCCTGTATCTCTGTCTATGTGTGTCTCTCTCCTCTGCAGAATATGAACCACTTCTAACTCTTATCTGGCCAGCCTAAATCTGGTAAGACTTAGGATTCTTTCATGGCTGTTTTTGGATAGATGTTTGCTGCTCTCACAAACATTTTTTTTTAATCAAGTTTTCTGCATATTAACTTTTCAAAACATAGTTAAATTAATTTAAACTCCTTTTGTTACACATATCACCCATTTTGCATGTTTTATGCACTTGTATTCTTAGACAATAATAGTTATTCTTTTTAAAATATGCATGTGATTATTAGCAATTCTGTATATGTGCATAAGAGTTAATTCTTTGATATTTTCTATAGTTTTGAGAAAGGTCTTTAACATTCAAATAGTTCTTTGGATGATTGAACTCTCAAGAATGGATCGACTGAAATGTTGTGTTAACAACACAAACAAGGAGTTCAATTGTCCGAGGAAGTATTTGAAAGTTAATTCTTTGTTTAAAAAAAAAAGGGGGGTCTTTTTCCCTCCTAACATTAAATATTTCTCATTTATTCTGTCAGGTGAATGCTTAAGAGATTTTGTTTGTTTTCCCTTTAATTATTCAAAAACTATTGTAATATATCCTTAAATTAAAAAAAAACAAAACTTTTTTTTATTAAAAGTCCAAACTATTTTCTATATCATAACTGATAGACATAGACAAAAAAGGATCATATATAGAAAAGGCACCCCAGACTTGATTCAATTGAAAAGGTCACATCCTGAGTTTACACCGGATGACGTCAAGTGCTATGCCAGCAGTTTTATGGAAAAGTCAGACCATAGATGTGCTATTTAACAGAGTTCAGTTAAATGTTACAAAAAATAAACACTGCGAAATGAGATGCGTTAAAAAAATAAACACTGCAATATGAGATATGTTAAAAAACACTGCAAGCTAAGACATTTTTTTAACATATCTCAATATGTTAAAAAATGTCTTAGCTTCTTCTTAAAAATGAACGCAACCTTACATAACAGTTTGATTTCGAGAATTAATTTAAAAACAAGAACAAAAACTTTTCTTTATGTCATTAAAAAGTTATGTTCGATATGTTGACTTGTCAGATAGTCAGTGAGTGACAGCAATCGCTGCTAGAGAAGCTTAGCGCATCTAATAAACAAACTCCACCTGTTATTTTATTTCGATCCAACTTTCTTAATAAATCAAAAGGTAGTTATAATTTAATCAAAACAAGGATAACTACACCAAAACTTTTTTTGTGACCGTTTCAAATCTAATCTAGGGGGTGCCTTTCTACATATGATCTGAAAAAAATTAAGAAATTATTTTTTTTACTAGCATACAGTTAAAAATAAACGTATGGATAAATTATACAAATATATATTTTAATATAAATGTATTTATTGCAAACAAAAAGCATACCTCAAATGAAATTTATTTTTCTGTCGATTTCCTACAACTCTTCATATTTTCTGTTTTTTAATAATTTTTAAACAATAAGGCAACAGAATTGGGTAAAAAAACAAATTTCTTTTTTAATATGAGAAAAACATCAGTTTTATTCATGAAAAATGAGAGATGCTTATATTGTTTTCCATGCTACTACTAAGACATCAGTAGCAGTAGTGATGTAGACGCGAATACACAGATACAGTAGAGCCTTGCTTTACCCCCTTTCCTCTCCTTCTGTTTGCTTTAGCATATGCGATCACACCAACACAGTAGAACCTTGCTTTATCCCTTCCTCCCTTTCTGTTTGTTTTTGTGACAGAAATCAAACAACAAACAAACAGAAGAAAGTGACATAGACTTTTATATTATAAGATTTGCCATACACAAGTTTATTAAAAAAATGAATAATTTCATAATTGTCTATATGCCAAATTCATTTTTTTGTATATTCACAAGCTCCTAAAACAAATCCAATATTAGTGCCAAGAAGGAGCTTTTATAATTCTTGATACTTTAAAAAACCCAAAAAACCTAATCTGTTTGATATTATGATTCATTTCGAGTATTACTACATTTTCATATGAAAATTTTTAAGAATTCTTTTAGTAGACACTCTTATGGTTACTGTTGGTCTTTTGACCACAAATTAATTTTATATTTGGTGTTCAAAAATTCTAAGTTATAGAAAAGTAATTAAATCCTATTGTGAACTGGCAATTTTTATGATTTGGAAAAAAAAACTGATTGATGTGGTGCCTTGTGAATGTTTGGGCACATGAGAATTGTGTGTTTATATTGAAAAACGAGATATGGTTTTCTAAATATTCCAATGTTTTGTATAAAAGTTACAAATTTAAACTTATACAATTACAAAGAATATATTTTTGATGCAATAAGTATTATCTAAAGTTTTGTTTCATTTTCTGTAAATTCACAGCTGTTACATTATCGAATCAATGTTTCATCTTATTTATGACTAATAACAATTTAGGTCAGTGACTACATCACTTTTACGGTTACATGTTTTCTACTGCTTGGTTTCATAGTTTCTCCTTTATGTAAACTTTTATAAACAGTTTTTATTGTTGAAACAGATGATTTGGATTTAATCATGTCTTGGTTTGTGAACGACCATATTGTTCCTAAAATAACTTTTAAATTTAAATGTAAAAATGTAATTCAGTATAGTTTTATGAATACTATATTTTGACCAAATTTACCCACTTATAATGTGGTTATACTGTTATTTGCATTATTTCATGGTCATTAAACTAATTCCTTTGCCCAGTATTTTCACTAATATTTTATCAACTCAAAATATCAATATAACTTCTTCACTAATCTCATTTATAACCTACTTATAGGAAACAAAGCAAATACTGTATATGCCGGAATATAAGATGGTCATTTAATTTTTTAAAAAATTATGCTCGGATAGTGCAATGGTTAGCATGTCTGCCTCACATGCAGAAGGTTCCTGGTATTCTGACTAAGGGGCTGTCTACTAAAGCTTGATATGGACAGTTATGGGGCTTGGATGAGTTCAGTGACTGCTAGTCCACCAAATACCCTTGTAAACCATTTGTCTTATAATTCGTCATATACAGTATTCTTTCAAAATTTTATATTAGGAAAAGTAACATTTTATTTACTTTCAGGATAGTATTAGATATTTGCAAAAGTTCCCAGTGCTCTTTTTAAAAAAACAAAACTAAAGAAAGTTGAAAACCTTTTTGCTGGAATCTTTTGCACACTCCTAATATTTTCTAATTTAATAACTTGCTATTGATTTCTTGGTCTTTCCAAAAAATAACCAAGATTCAACTGGATTGAATATGTAATATTTTCTTCTTTACTCTCTAAAACTCTTTAATTTACATATTAAAATCAATAATATATTCTGTCTAATCTTCAGTATTGACAAAAAGATATTCATGTTAAGAGCTACATAACTCGTGTGGTTTTATGGTACATAACACCTATGAGAGGACATTGAATCTTTTGCAAATTTCAGTTATAGTTTTTTTTAGATCTTGTTTTGTTTTTCTTACAGCTGTGCTGGACAGGATTGATTTTATTAAAATCAATGAGTAGTTGCACTTTAAGATGTTGACCTTAGTGAAGTAACATTAGATATTTTTATGGCTTAAGTATAGAGTGCTCCTGTGAAATAACTTAAAGAAAAGTTTGTAAAAAAAGAAAACATGGATTGATAATTGACATAAAAAATGAATCTGATATAAAAAAAATAAGATATGTATGTTGACTATAATTCAAAATGTAATATAAGTAACATCCTCTGACTTCAATATTATAGATTTCAATTTTGTCTTGTTTATATTTGTTTATGTATCAGTACCTTTCTTATGTCACAAATAATAGCTCACTAATACTTACTGTAATTATAGTATACCTTGATTAGTGGGGTTAATTTGTTCCAAAATTTTTCTGTACTGTTCAAAACTGCACTATTAAAGGTCTTATTATAATTTCTTCAGCATATACTTTAATTTGTACAGCAATACCATAACCGTAGTATATCAAAACCCGCACTAATCAAAACAGCACTATTCAAGGTATTACTGTATATATTAACAGTTTGAAAATGGTAACAATCACTTAAAATTCACACTGATCTCATTACTTCATATTAATAGCATAATATATTATAAGCGACAAGGTGTTAGTAACATTGCACCTGAGCTAAATTTCTTCCATGTTAAAATCAAGATGCATGTAAAGATTGTGTGTTTCTATATAAAATATATCTATGTGTAAATATAAAAATGTAATTATAGAAAGATTTTTTTGTTTTATTTTTCAAGATTATAATTTTTTTAAATAAGAACCAGTTGTCAATCATGTTCCTGGGAAAAATTCAATACGTATATCGATAAGTCCATGGCCTAATGATGAAAAAAAAAGCATTTATTTTGCTCAACAAATACTTATTTTTCAACATAACCTCATTCTTTGTCAATGCACTGGTGAATATTAATCTCATAGATTGAATATTATACAGTGAAAATTTCTGATCAAAATTCAGCTAATAACTATGTGTCAGGCTACAGACTTATTAATCCATCCTCGTATGTAATATATATTTGGAATAAAACAAAACAACTGTGAAAATAAACAACTCTTTAAGGTAATTTTGTAGTTTATCTTCAAGAACCAACATTGATTCTACTAGAATATTAATACACGGTTTGCATGCTTTAGGATTGAACAAAAAAGCATGTATATACATATTGTATTGCTTATCAATTGTTTTTCTTTTATTCGTTGACTGATTTCTGACTACAGGATATCCTGGAACTCAACTGAATCAACACTTGGTCTCGGAAATTTGGATGAAAACTAGCAGAATATCCTACTAATTTGAAGTTACTCTCATCATATATAAAATCAGATTGCGCACTTGCAGGATAATCCCACATTTCATTTTTATTGTAGATAATTTTCTTAAAATAAAATTACAAAAAGAAAAACTATCAAAGAATTCCAATAGATTTAAAAAGAAAATTTTCTTGCTGATTATCAATTAAATTTCTTATTTAAAAAAGCAAATGCTGTCAATTCACAACTTTGAATGACTTAACTTTGGTGGACTCTATTTTAGACACAAATCAAATATTTTGGGAATAAGAAAGAATTGGTGAGAGTACAAGGGAAAAGATATTAGCAACATTGCACCTGAACCAAATTTCTTTTCTTTCATGTGAGAACATCTGTCTTTATTTGTTCCCCATCATCATTATTTGTTCCCCATGTAAAGCATATTTTATCATAAGTTAATCTTTTATATTATTTCCTTACCGGGATCTACCGTAAGATCGCCCACCTGATAGATCGCCCCTGGGCGGTTATTTTAGGTGGGCGTTTATTTGGGATCAAGTTTTTGAAGAGGAAAATTTGAAAGCATCTACGTTTTAGGATCTTTATTTAGTATTTAAAAAATCGTACATCAAGTCTGAAATATCTGTCAATTCGCTATATAAACAAAAGGTTGCTTCAACGAAATTAATAATGGCCCTGGGTTATTATTTGGTCCATTTTTTTCCATTCAAACTTGGCTGTTTTTCCGTTTTACCACCCTGGGCAATCTTACTGTAGATCCCAGTATTAGTTAAAAAATTATTATAAAATATATTTCCTACCAAAGAAAGAATTATTTAGGTTTTATCTTCCACCTTTAGTATACTTCCTTTTTGTATGTGAACAATTTCTTTTTCTTTCTCTCATGGCTTTGATAAAATCAAATTCAAACTTGTTTTCTTTTCTCCTTCAGATATGATGTCCTCTACGTTGGTGGAAACTGTTTCAATCAATTACGAAGACTTCAATGATAGTTTTCTGACATGCGGGACATGTCTGTGCATCTATGACAGCACCGAGCATTCCCCTAAGCTGCTTCCTTGCTCCCACACGGTGTGCAAGAGTTGCTTAGTGAGCATTGTTGATGCCCAAGTCCATGACACGGGAACATTTCGTTGTCCTATCTGCCGAGAAACAATTGGCATACCGCGGGGAGGGGTGACGTCATTTCCGCCTAGTTTCATTGTTAATCAACTGCTAGATCTGATGTCACAGCAACGTCGTGATGTGATACCCAAATGTTCCAATCACCCCTCCCAAGAGTTACTGTTCTGTGAAACATGTGATACTGTATTCTGCACTCTGTGCACTGGAGGTGAACATAATGGCAAGGGTGCCAGTGAGCACACTGTGATACCTTTCTCCATAGCAATCAAGCGAATGTCCGAGATACTTCTCTACAAAGCCCATTTGTGCATTCGGAACCTGACAACTGCTTATGACAATGTGTCCGGTGAGATGTTGCGTCTTGAGTCAAGTGTTGAGCGAACCATAGAAAACATAAATCGCACCTTCCAAGATCTCATTAATTTAATCGACAAAAGAAGGCATGAAGTTCTTCAGAAGGTTCGCAAAATCCGCGAGCACAAGAAAGCAGACTTGAAAGAACAGTTGGATCTAATCCAAGCCGAGAAAGAGAAAGTACAAAACGAATGTGATGGTCTGCAGTACCAGGTAGAAGTACGGAACATTACCAAGAAGATTGGAGATCTGAATGAAAAACTAGATGCTACAAGCACGCTGGGCGAGCCTCGAGAGAACCATTTTATCAAATGCGAGTTCCGACACAACACAGCATACAAGGACATATCCAATGCTCTTGCCAATTTTGGTTGCATCAAAGTTAGTACCACGTTTCCTGCACTCTCTACAGCAAAGATCAGTAAAGCCATTACTCACCTGCGCTCCTCAGTAACTGTAGTTACTGTTGATTACCATGGCAACCCTCGAACAACAGGCTCTGATCCTGTTGTTTCTGAATTACGCTCTGAGACAGGTGAGCAGATTCAGTCCAAGATTCGTGATAAAGATGATGGGACATATGAAATTACATTTGTCCCTCCCAAACCTGGTAAATGTAAATTGTATATCAGCATATTCGACCGGTCCATCAAAGAAAGTCCATACACTATTGATGTTTCTGATCACAACAATCCCATATGGAAATTTGGTTGTCGGGGAACAGGATTGGACAATTTCATTCAGCCAGTACGTGTAGTGACAGATAAAGAGGGTTCTATCTTTGTGTCAGACACAGGTAACAGTCGCATCAAAGTATTGAATAATTGTGGTGAGCTCGAACGGCACATTACTTCTGAGGCTCTTGAGAAGCAGAGTGGTATTGGAGTGTGTGTGACCCCGACTGGCAACCTCACCACAGTCAACTGGCGTACCAAGACTGTATACACTCTCAGCAATGAGGGTGAACTTCTCTCCAAATTTACCTCAAAACTATTTCAGGAACCAATCGACGTAGCAGTAAACCGTAAAGGTGATATTATTGTGGGAGACATGGGGGCAGCCAAGGTGTTTATGTTTGATGCAGAAGGGAATCTTTTGTTGCAATTTGGCAAAAAAGGCGACAAAGAAGGCCAGTTTAAGTTATTAACCTCTGTTACTGTTGGTTGCAATGATGAAATTTTGGTGGCCGATCACCGAATTCAGATCTTTGATAAAAATGGCAAATTCTTACGTCAGGTTGTCAATACTGGCAAAGGACAGTATGAAGGAATAACTGTTGATCCAAATGGGCTAATTTTAGCCACAAAAACTGACCGCGGTAAAGGTGTGGTTCAGATCTTCAACCCGAGTGGAAATTTTCAATTCGCTATAGACAGTTTTGATGACAAGTTGATGCGGCCCAGCGGTCTTGTTACCGTCAGTGAGCAGTATGTATATGTGGTGGATCTAGGCAACAACTGTTTGAAAAAATTCCGTTACAAGTGAATGGTGAGTATTGATCTATTGATCTCTTTGATTTAATCATGCAGGAGTGTTTTGTATGTAAACTGTGTGTGTGTGTGTATAGATAGAGCGACTTTATGGAGTGTGTGATGAATATAAATCTAGTGAAGGTTTTGATCTGCTAAACATTAATTAATAGTTAAACACTAGATTTTTATTTCTAGTTCTGGTTTGTTGAAAAGAAATATTTTTATTTTTATTTTTTAGACATTTTGTTCATAGTGTTACAATTTGTGATTGTTTGTGCGTGATAAAGAACACACACTATTTGACAGCATATAAGACCCCCCCTACAAAAAATGGCTCAAAATGGTTACCCATTGTTGTCCAGTCTACATAGGCCAGAACTTGAGGAGCAGTTAAAACAGTGGGTGATAAATGAGTGGAATTCAGGGAAATCACCAGTTCTAAAATCTACCTTCGACACCTTTTCTTTACATTCAGAATATAATTTCTTGATTACTTTTAATGGCAATTTTCCAAATTTTGAATTTGTAAAACATTATGTGGGTCAATTATGCAGGGAACTTTTTTTAATACTTTGCTTTAAATCTCTGAAATTATCAAATCTTGTTTATTACTTTTTGAAAAGAGAAGAATGCAGCTAAATTTTTATGAAAATTATTCATAATAAAAATTAGGTTGAATGTAGAAAAATTCTTTAAAATATTAAAAGAAAAAATGACTGATACAAGTTCATCATGAAATTCTTCTTATTTATGAAATATCTATATTGTAAAATGGCATTTCTTTTATTTAATTTATTCTTATTATTGGATGAAGTATTGTAACACAATATTTTTATTATTAATTTTGACTTGTTTTTACATTCATCTTAATTTTTAGTTGCTTTTTATCACAACTCGGACTGACACTCTAGTCTTTATTTTCGATCGCGCTGTTTACTCGTTGCTGTAGAATAACGGTCTGAGTCAAAGTTGTTATAAAAAGCAACTAAAAATTAAGATGAAGGCAAAAACCTGTCAAAATTATTAATAGAAATATTAACATTTTTTGCATCTTTCTAAAAATATTAAGTTATCAGAATAAAATTCTATTTTATATTTTAATCATTTTTCTGCAGTATTAGAACAAAAATGAATGCTTGTATTAATTGGATCTCCATTACAACATTTTATAAATCAAATTTCTATAAGCCGATTTCATGTTTCACGTCTGTTTTTCTTCAATCATGCTATTAACAAGACAGTAACAAATCTTTGTATACACAATTTTGCAAATTATTAAACTACTGTACCTAATTGAGAAAGATGCATTCTTGTTTTCTAAATTTCTCTTTATTGTGGTTATTGAAATAACTTGCCATGAAATGTGTAAATCCAGTCTGATGTAATCAGAAAACATTAACTATGTAAAACAGGTTATTTTTCTTAATGAATATTACCTTGAATTTTTTTTATCTACAAGATCAAAGCAAAAATTGTTTTATTGGGTGTAGGATGATTTTTCTAATTTAATATCAATAGGAATCTTATTATAAGAAGGCTAAGTATTTTTGAGAGAGAGATTGTGTTTTCCACTATGACCTTTTAGTCCCTTCTTTTTCATGTTTCTTTCATATGCCACTTAGCCCATGGAAAATGTTTTAATATAATTTTTCCAGAAAAAAAACAAACTTGTTTATTCCTATAAATAGGGCTACAACCAGGTCTGCTTTGGCCTCCCAACCTTTCTCTTCCCTTGTGAATTCCAGCCTGCCACTTGAGCTGATTTCCCACTCTTAAACAGGGTTCTGGTGTTCCAGATCCCTACCCTGGTTTTTGCCTTTCTCTTTAGAAGAAGGTGGTTTGGCAAATCAGCTTTCTGTAGGCATTCTTCAGTGTGAGTCATGAACCCTTCTGAAGAGGAAACCTCCCAACCAGGCTCTTATTGGGGTGCTGCAGTATCAGTAGCAAGTAGGTTTTACGCGGCAGAATTATTAGCCCCACACCCAACCCTCCTCCTTTATCCAGGCTTGGGACCAACAAGATGACCCACAAGGAACACCTTGGCAGAGTTTTAAGACCTTTACTTCAGCAGTTTATATAACCTATAATCAGGGCCAGGCAGAGCTGGCAGCAGGCCCGGACCAGATGTGAAAAGTAGGCCCCATTTCAAACTGCTCATTAAGTATTTTTGTAATCAGTGCTAATTGTTAGAATATGGAAGAAAGAACTGTTTTAATTGGCTTACACTAATAGTAACGCTAAAGCCGTGACTTCACATTGCCCCCTCTTGACACACCTCTGGAGTAGGCCCCACATAATCGTAGAGCTGACCATACGGCCCCACTGACCCCCCACCTGCCTGGGCCTGCCTATAATAGCTTTTCCCCTCCTTTCCACTCACCTTATAATATACTTTCCTTAATTAGTAAAAATCAGTATGCATTTTTGAATCACTTAGAGATGCAAAAGCACGCTTCACTCTCCCCTCTCCCCTCTGTAATGAAGATAATTCTTATGTTTCTCTATATTTCTTTTCCTTCTCTTTCAGAAAGTTCACTGAAGCTTCCAGTCTACCCTGTGGGCCATTGATAGCCATGTGAGGTCAATTGGTGCAAACACCAATTAGATGTTGATCTTCTGTTCTGATGCTTGTCCAGGTGACAGCAGCAAGCACCTCCTCCTCCTCCTTTTCCCAGCTTTAGATGTTGGACTATCTTCCATCCAGGCTAGTGTTAGTGGAGGGCGGCGGGTCAGGCCACCTCTGATCTCATCTTTGAAAAATAATAATAATTATTAAATAAAGGAACACATTATCCACTCCTGGCAGTGCCAGGTAACGTGGAAATTATGTCACACGTTGCACCTTCAGAAAACTTATACCTCTATCATCCTATTATATCCCCCCAGTAATTTATTATTATTATTATTATTATTATGATTATTATTATTATTATTCCTTCTTTGCAGATCCTAGTGCACACATTGGGAGAAAGAAATTTAAAAAAGAAAAAAAAACTCAGAGCATTCTATTTCAGCTTAGAACTTTCATCTGATCTTTTTGCCATAACATATTGATCACTTATCTCACAGATGAGTTAGTTGGCATGAGTATGAACGGTTTAAGTGACATTTGCAAATGAAAAGAAAAAAATACGAATGAATGTAATGATCAAGTACAGAGAAATTTTTGTTGTTGATAAGCACCGGCCACTGTCCTCTCCCTTACCAGAGTTTCTGATGTTCATTTATCCCTCCATTGTTTAACATCAGAATTAAAAAAAAAAAACAATCTGCAGGAAAGTAAAATATACCGAATAAAAAGAATGAATAAAATATTCCTGTAGTACGGAATAGAAATATTTAAATTATTTTCTTTTTAATCCATCTCTCCTTCATTTTATTGTTTTTTTCTGGCCAGAGATGTGCACAGGCTTTTGTTGCTCTTAACACCTTATTCCCCACCCTGGCCCTATTTCATTATTTTTGGTTATTTGTTGGCAAATTGTATGAATGCAACCAGTCACAGTTTTTGAGCTGTCTTTCCAGTTGACATCTCAGTTTGTAATTTAAATAAATAGATTCTGGGAATTTCCCAATTCCTGTTGGCTTCAAACTGTTTTTCTTTCTACTGAAGTGACTTCATTCTGGTGACCCCCCACTCAGTAGTAGTGTAGAAACTCTCTGCAATTAAATAAACAACTCCTTGTGATTGTATTTACTCACTCTTTTTTTTTGAAAGGAGTGATAGTAAATTAAAGTGAGTTATCTTCTTTTCTTATCTGTTGTATGTATTTGAAGATGTGCAATTATGGCAGTTCCATCAAATTTTTAGCTTGTCTCAATTCATATTTACAAATAATCAAAAGTCTAAATAATAAAAGTTTCCAATTTCAGATTGTGAAAAATTCAAACCAACTTTTCTGTAAATACCTTTCAGGATTTGAAGGAATCTGATTTTAGAAGTTTGGTAGAGAATTAAAACTTTTCAAAATATGTGAATTTAAGTTAAAATATTAAGATGTATAAAATGTACTTCAGCTGGGAATAATTCTTAAATATAAGTTATGTTAAGGTATTGTCTATAATTTTTACAAGAGTCATTAAAATCCAAATAGTTTTTCAGACAATTGAACTGATTTTTTTTGTTATTTTTGTTGTTCCCAAAATGTTCCGTCCAATTCATTCTACAGCCTTCTTCAGGTGTTTTATCTGTCAGTAAAAGAAAAACAGTTTGTGGTAATGAAGCTAAAACTGATGTTTCAAGCATTGTCACTAACGTAAAGAAAAAAGAAATACTCTTATTTTTACTTGGCTCTATTGGAAAAAGAGTCCATCTCTTTACATATGGATTGTACACCTGAAGAAGACCAGATAATGGATCGAAACGTAGGAACAATAAAAATAACTAAAAGAATGAGTTCAATTGTCCAAAAAACTCTTTGAAAGTTATATTAAGCTAAGCTAAGCTCAGGTTGCACTTACGATCGGTCACTGACTGGATTTTGTCAAATCTGCGATCCTTTCAATCCAGTCACGGACAAATTTGTCACCAACTGACTGTGACATAAGCGTTCTTATGACATTAAAAATGGTCTACGATTCAGTCGTCGACTGGATTGTAGAAATATGAATCGTTCTATCCTCTATGATTCAGTCATAGGTCGTAGCCAATCAAAAACGAGAATCAATTTAACGTCCCTTCCTTTTCAACTAAATAAAATAAAAATGGCAATCTTTTTGTACTATGTATGGAAATATACTGCTAAAATAGGAAGCTATATTTTGATTAAAAATGCCTATTTTTACATTATTTTCAGGAAAATTTAGATGTTTTTATATTATTTTTGCCTCATTTTTGGATGTAAAACTATCACATTGATGTCTTTTCGATAATGCAAGTTATGATAAAAGTAAACATTGAATTAGAAAATTGCTAATATAGTTTTGTATTAAAATAAATAATTGTTTGCTTTGTAGTTTTGTCATAAATTTATTGTGCGTTTAGTATATCTACAATATTGTTTAACGAATGGGCACGCGGGAAGAAACTTTTGTTAGTTTAATAAAAAATATGGGTTTTACGAGGGGGGGGGTAAATAACTCATTATTATGAATTGGAAAGTACCAAAAATTACTTGCGAAAACTTTTTTCTATTTATTTTCGAATATTCGACTTTCTTAACCACTTTGTCAAAAAAAAAAAGTTTGTACTTATCCTTGTTTTGAATAAATTAAATATAATAAAATTTCGATTAAATTATGGTCATGTGGTGCAAGACGTTTTACAGCGATTGAGAGTAGAGTCGTAGCGACATGAGTACATAACGTCTCGGTCGGTGATTAAAAAAAAAATATATGAATCTTCAACTCTTTGCAAAAACTGACCTGATTTCAACTACAATTCAAACGGCGACAATTTGATCGGATCGTAGTGCGACCTAAGCTTAGCTTTAAGCTTCTGAAATGAGATAGAAATATGTTGTACAGAATGAACATTTTTTTGATTAAAAAAAAAAAAAAATATTAATCTAGCATTTAATTCTGACAAGGGATCATTAATGAAATGGGGTAAGTCTTTTATGATAAACAAATTATTTAAATATGGTAGCATATAATCTAAAATCTAGATAAAAACAAAAGATTTAGTAAACACTATTTAATAACTTAAAATTGTGCACATGGAATTGAAAACAGGGTAATAATCCCGAAACACACAATCCTGAATGCCATAAAACTGAATGTTGAAATCCTGAATGATCAGAATCCGAAATGGTTGAAATAATGAAACCACAATGCCAAAAGGTCGAAATCACAAAAAACACAGCTAAACAACTTGAAATCCCAAATCGTCCTTTGCTTGATTACTGTATTGAGGGTTTGGGATTTGAAAAAAAAATATCAGTCTTTCTTACTGTATTCCCTGCGACATAATGGAAGAGATCTGTGAAATTGTTCCCTAAGAAGAATTGGAAAAAAATATGATATCAAAATTATTTTCTTCCATTAGCGAGTTAATTGTTTTGGGAAATTTATGTGTCCAGTATCAAGCAACGGATGATTCAGAATTTCAAGTTGTCTACCTTTGTTTTTTGGGGATTTCGGCCTATCAGGATATTTTGAACTTTTGACATTGTAGTTTCGTTATTCCAACCAGTTGGTATTCTGATCATTTGAAATTTCCTCAGTTGATTTTATGGCATTCAGGATTGTGTTTTTCAGTATTATGATCGGCATCGATTGAAAACTTGCATCATTATACGCTGGGAGTTGATTTTCTTTAAAAATGTTATCATATCAATATTTTTATTACATAGCTATTTTATATTAGCATATTTAAAATTGATAAAATATAAAAAGATTTTTCTCAAAGATTAAAAAATGCAGGAAATCATAAAGTTTGTTCTAATTTTTGATTATGTAGATGTAGTTGTCTGTCTTCTCTTAAACACTTGAAAAAGGAAAACTATAATTTGAACATAGAAAGATTTTGAACAAAAATGAAATTCATTATCTCCTTGTGTACAAACCATATTTCTATATATCTGTGTAAAAGGCTTACACTAATCATGTTCATATGTATATTATTAACTAAAAATCAACCTTTTCATTGAGTGCCACCTTTGACAGTGATTAGGATTTTTTCTTCTTTCATCAATAAATGAGTTCTTCTCATCATGATTTACTTGTTGAAAATCAGTTTGTTTTTTAGTGGTTGATGGTAAGCCTGACCATTGTTCTCTTGTTGTAATTCTAAGTTACTGCAAAAATTTCAAGTTATCATGAAAATTGTTGTCATTAGTTAAACAGTTCTAGATCTTGAAATGCTGAGGTAAGCAAGAGTGTCTGCAGGATTTCTTTTTCATGAGTAGGTAGATAAGATAGCACACAAGATGAATAAACATATTGGATAGATGGAATGATAAATTCAATGAATTTCATTTGGATCATTTTTCTTCTTTGTATGAGGGCTGTCCAAAAAGAAACCAAACTTTTAAAACAGTGCACCAAGGATATGTTTTAGCGTGCTCACTACTGTTAGGTTGTGTAGCAGTGACTTTGACCGTTTATAGATAAAAACTACATGCCACGTTAGTTAGTATTTGAGCTACACATGAACGCGCATGTAGTGCGTTTGGTGTTTTTTCTTTCCAAGTCAATGGATGACAATCACATTGAGAAACAGCATTCTGTGATCTGTGGAAATTGTCGCCTGACTATCCGTGGAGTTTTTGAAGAGGTAAAAGTCCTGCAACGATTTCCACACATCACAGAACAGTTTCTCAATGTGATCGTCGTTCGTTGACTTGGAAAGAAAAAAACTACAAACGCTGCACACGTTCATTCTAGCATGTGTAGCTCAAATACTAACCAATGTGGCGTGATGCAGTTTTTTTATTTGGACAGCCCTCGTATGTAAAATAATACACTTAAGATCTGACTTAATTGGCAAATAAAAAAGAGAATGTCCAATATTATTGGCAGTGGTTCCTACTTGCCTCTCATAGCTTGATAAATGATTATGAATAGGACTAAACTTGTGGAGCATCGGAGTGGAAACTGCAAGGAATTAGATTCTAATTATAAAGCAAATATTACCACACCCTTGTCTAAAAGTGTGTGACATTTCCGGGTACAGGTTTCTCCCAGCGATCTGAAAGTAGAGTGTTCCTATGAAAACCTTTCGTAAGCTGAAATGGCGTAAAGCGAAGAAGCAAATACCATTAATTTATATGGGAAAATTTTTTGAGCCTTCCCAGACCCCAAAAACTGTAATGATGGGATGTTAGGCTGAGTCCTCGGAGGTTGAGGGTGGTGAGAGGTACAGGAGACTGGGGTGTTGGAGAGAGAGGAAAAGGGTGTGCACTGCCTCTATATTGGCTTGCTGCAAAATAAACGTTGAACGCTATTTTCACTTTTCCCCTTTTTTTCGTAAAAGTAGCATATAGTAAACTTTCAAAAAGCCGGAGAGACCTGTAGCCCTGGATAGCAAAATTCATGAAAATATTAACATCAAAATATCTTTTTACTATTGCAGTAGATATAGATATTTTTTTTTTTTTTTAAATTTTTTTTGAACAGTGTACATACATAAAAAAGTAAGATTTTAATTTCAAAATGCAGTTTTTTTTGTTTTGTTTATAATTTTTTTAGACCAGCTGCACGAAAAATTGAAAGCAGTTGAACATGTTATTTCATCTAAGATTATTAAAATTCTTAATTCTTTCATCTCTTGTGTTTTACTCATAAATCATAATCGAAAGAACAATCTTGTTTAGTTACTTATCAAAGCTTTCTGAACTATTTATTTTGAAAAAGAAAATTTTTTTTATTAATATACAGTCATATGTCGACTTACGCCCGATCAGATAGGTCCCTATAGGAGCTTAAAACCCATTAACTGCAGATGACAGACATTTCGGTCATTGCAGTTCTATGGCTCAATTGCGAATGATGGAGATTTCCATCGTTTTACTATTAGCTTGTTAAAGAGAATGCGATGTATGCCTCATGTTTTTTTGTTTTTTCAAGTTCTCCAGACAGGGAAAGTGAGAAGGTAAAAGAGCAGACACCTTGCTGGGTTGAGCAAATGACTTGGTGAAAGAAACGTAATGGTTGACATTTGTTCCTTTTTCTTTGGAAAGGCAAGGTAGATATGTACAATACAAAGATTTAGGTAAATATGTATGTATCAAGATATATTATGTTGTGCAGTGCGTATATTTCAAATTCACCCTATAATGATCAACTTAAGCCCAGGATGAGTTATGTCTGGACTACCAGAATGTAACAAGGACGCAAGTCGACAGATGGCTGTATCTTGAAAAAGATTTTCAGAAATTTCTTCCAGTATTATATTCCTGCTTCTGTAACATATTTAGGCAAGTTTTGAGTTAATGCCAAAAATAATATAATTTATAGAAATAAAAATTGCTTGACTGGCTTTTCTATTGACTGGGGAATACTATTTATTCATTTTGTATTCATAAAAATAAAGTTTACAAGCCTGGCTGATGCGAGGTAAAACTCCACTCCTACTTTTATTCCAACTGAAGATTACTGCAACTTTTGTATTGTATATATATAATAAATGAATTTGTAGATATATAAGACTTGTCAGTTTGCTCAGTTGGTAAGAGAGCTGCCTAGCAATCACTTGGTCGTGATTTCAAATCACGGTAGCGAAATGTTGATTTTATATATAGGTTTGGTTTAATGTGACTGGATAGTTTACTCCCCTAAATTAAGTGAGGATTGTTCTTGTTATAGGGGGAAAATAAAGTCAACTCTTGACAATATTCATTTTCTGCTGTTACTGATAAAAACAATAAAATTAAGTTTATTTTTAAAACATTCAAAAGTTCTAACATCTATTAAAATAATACTGAAAGCTAAAAAAAAAGGTCTTGGACAAAATATCTTTTTGAAATTTTAGTTGTACCAGTAAATACAGGATGTCCCAAAAGGGAAGTAACTCTTTAATGGAATGTTCAGCACGCCAAAAATCTCTAGTAAAATTGAAGACTCTTAAACTACAAGTGAAGTGGAAAAAAAAAGATTCTCGTCCAAGTAAAATTGAAGACTTGCTAGTTAGCAAGAGCATAGGCACCGACTGCTTGGGGGCATGAGCCACCCCTGGGAAAATTGTTGAGGGGCCGAGGCTCCCCTGGTATTAATTGACAAACAATTTAACACGGGTGCACTGTCAAACTTTGTCATTATTAATTTAATTTGTTTTTAAAATACACAGAATTATTGCATTGTTTAGTTATTTTCTTTTTCATTTGATATGTTCAGAACATATTTTACATTGAAGGTATTTAAAACAAAATCTCAAATTTAATCTATTTCGAAAATCTTTTTTTAATATTGGGAAGAATTATATTATTACATGTTTCTATGCAATTAATTCGAATAGCTTCAATGTAACATTTTTTTGGAAAACTAAAAGTTGGTGCCCTCTTCAATTTTATTAGTAATTTTACATTTTTTCATGTCCGTTTAATTAGCAAGAGTATTCAATATTAGCTGTAATTTTTGGCATTATGAGCATTACATCAAATAGTTGCTTTCTTTAGAACTGGTATTTCTGTTTTGACAAATCGGGCATTACTTTTGGGGCACCCTGTATATGCTAAGCAAAATGAAATGACGGGCACTCTGTTTACAAAAAAATAATTTCTAATTTTTGGAAATATTTAAAAAAAAATATTTTATCTGTTCCTAACTTATATTTATTTAATTGTATTTTAACATTAACTCCTTAAGGCAGTAATTCCCAAAGTGTATGCCGTGGCTCCCCGGGGTGCCACAGAATATTTGAAAATTTGATTTGATTCCAGACAATCTTAATTCAATGTGCTAATGCACGGTCACAATGATAGGAAGCAACATCTAACTGGCACATCTCAAATCACTCTGTCCATCTAGTATTGAACTTCACCGTTTCAGCACTAGACGGAGCTTGGTCGATAGACAAGGTTTACATTCTGGATTGTTCTAGAACAGTGTTGAATATTCTTGGTATAGTAGTTGCATATAAATAACTGACGCGGGTTCGATCCCTGCACAGAGTTCGTTTCTTTATTCACATTTACAATTTAGGCCGCTCGTTTAGCAAATATAGGCTCTCAACTAATAAATGTCATTATAATTATCATATTCTGTCGGATATAAAATTATCCATCATTTGATTTCATATAAATAACTGCAGATTCTTCACGGTCTCATTTAAGATTGAATCTACTGAATGATGGTGAGACAAAGCTATTAAGTGTTTAAATATAAATAAGTTTATTTTTCACCTAACTGCATGAAGGTAAATCCAATTGTTTAGTATTTTCTGACTTAGGGCGCTGTGAAAAAATCTTTATACACTAAGGGTGCCATGATTTGAAAAAGTTTGGGAACCACTGCCTTAAGGGATTGTTTCAATCTGGAACTAATTTTTTATTTGAAATATGTAATATGCAGAAAAAATATATATATATATTATTATTTTTTGTCTTTTCGTGAATCCAATGATGAAAAATCATGCAGACAATAATACCTGGGGGATTATCCAGAGATATCACATCTGTAATAAAAAAGAAATTAGCAAACCACTTTTTATTTTGAACAGCATTACTTATGAGTGACTGAAAAAAGACTAAAATAATAAAATTGAAAAACTTACTTTATTTATGGGATCTTTAAGAGAATTGATTAGAAAAAGCAACATATTACTGGCTGTGGTATTTCTTGAAAGATCGAGTGATGCACATGCTTTCTGGTCCCGGGTTTCTTTTCTGATTTTTTTTCCCAGGCCGATCATGCTTCTGAGCACAGACGAAGCACCTTCTGGTTTGGGCTCTTTTTTTTCTCAGAAGGAGGAAGTTCAATGGGAAAATATCCAGGATGACAGAAAGATGAAGGTCTTCCAGATTTTATGGTTGGAAGCCCAGGGCAGTACGTTGCAATAATATCCTGATTAACTTCACTCTATATTGCAGTGGTGAAAGTTCTGACTTCCCAGTGGCCTTGTACAGAGAGTAAGAATCCATAGAGCCATTTCAAGTACATGGAAAAATATCTTTCTGTGTGTTTCCTGGGAATAGGGTAATTTGCCAAATGCTGCTCTGCCCTTGCTACTCCTCCCATTGAAAGGTTGTATTCACAGATGACTTTTGTTTTTTTTCTTGGGTGTTCACCTCTTCTTGTTCTGCATTATGAATAGCTGAAAGGAATACATTTTTTTTGTATCTTTCCCGTGAAGAGCCATTGTTTTCCCTTTATGAAAAGCTGCTAGGTCACCTCCTTTTCATGGGTTTATTCTGCAGTTGCGGAGGCATTTTTCCTGTTCATTCTTACTGTGCAATACATATCTGTTAGCTGACCACCTTATTGCTCAACAAAGTCAGGTCTTGTGTAGTAATTATCTCCATAAGACAGTATCCCTTTTGCAACAATGGTTTTATGAGGGACATCACAACACGTGAGGATCTATATATAATAAAGGAGCATACATTACCAATAGATTCACAAAGCATAAAATATTTTATTCTGAATCGTGGGTGCTTCAAATGAATGTATTGAATCCATCCTTTATAGAGTACTAGCAGGGAATCCTGGCATTGCCCGGTAGAATCAGTAAAAAAGAATCAACAAAAAGAAACTTTGGAGAAACTGCAATTTGTTAATAAATATCAGGTGTGCAAATGTCTCCATTGAGAAACTGTAATAAGAAAAAAGATCAGGTGTGTGGAAATGTTACCATTTAAAAAAGAATAAAAAATATCTTGTGTGTGCAAAAATGTCCAAAGGTTTCTAGGGAAAAACTAATTTTTTGAAAATCATTATGTATGTGCAAAAGTTTCCAGTGAAAAACTATTTGTTCATGCTTTCCATCCTTCCATAGTCAAGTTTAGGCAAAGGTTTCACCATGTCAGACCACTTCCGAAAACATTGCTATACAAATAGCAATAAAAATAAAATGATTTCTTATTAGATTTATGGTTAGTTAGTATTCTAATTTAACTGGCCCAGAGTGCCCTCAGAAGATAAAGAACAATCGAACCATAGCAGTAAAATAAATGTAGATAATGTCCGAAAAATGACTGAGAAGTTGTTTTTTTTATTAGAGCCTGGATATTGGAATTTAGATAATTTATGGCATGGACAGTGGATAATACAGTCTAATCCCAAAGTTGCATGTGATCATCCAGTAAAAAACCACAAAAAAGAAATATCATGTATGTGCAAAAGTTTCCTTCTGAATGTAAGTTTCAGCAATGGTTTCACCAAGTCAGAGTGATGTCAACAAAACCGAAAGATCACTAAGATAAAATGGCAAATTTACTGTCAGGTTTACATGTAAAATTGAGTCAAAAACATTAGATATCATAAATTCCTATTTATTTTATTTGACTCAACCCAAAACATCTAAAAATACGGGAGTTATGTCATTTATCAGGGACCCAGGTTTTCTTTGTTTATGCATTAATCTGGGGTGCATCTGGACTTCTGTGCCAAAATTGGTAAATATTTGTTGAGAAATGGCAACAAACTTTCACTCTTATTATATAGATAAAGCTCTCATCAATTGTTATATCCATTTTTTCTCTTTAGAATATACAAGGTGCAACATTTCTCATCCAAACTTCAATAAACTTTGTTGAGCTTAGGATTTGAGCATGTAGTTTCATCATTATTTGAAAAGTAAGGGATTGTCTTATTTTTTTACAGCATGCAAATTGGAATCACAAACATGGGATCCTTTGACCAATTCATATTTTTGTTGGGCATTTATACAATTCCTTGATGAATTTCCAATGCAAAAAACAACACAAAACACTGGCAATTTAAGCATGTGATACATTTTTCCAATCCGTAACATCAGTTTGAGTGGCAAATTTGTCAGTTTCTTCACAAATACGATCTAACAGCTCTTTATTAAAATAGACATTCAGAAAATCTAAGCGAGTCATTTCATCGTTGATATTGTTTCCACATCTGGAGCGCTGCTAAAAGGAAAGCGTGGAAAAGCAGGATCGTAATTAGAGGGTCCACAATTCATTTTGCACCATTACTGATCATTTAGAGAGACGCCATTCATCCTCTGAAGAAGAAACATTATCACCTTGGTCTACTGAATGACCCAAGGTCTCTCCACAAAACAAAACTTCTGATCCACTATCTGACAAATCGCTAAACTTTTTCACTCTCTTCAGCCGTTACAAATCAGTGGTTTTACAATAACAATAAATTTCAATGAATGAAAAAACGAATAACCTACCAGAAAAGCTCCCACAGCTGCACTAAACTATCAGGTGTTGATGTATAAGAGCAGAAAACAAAAGAAAACACCTACACAACATAGACAAGTATTTTTGTTTATTGCTCACAACATAGGGATGTGAGATTTTATGTCGGCCATCTTATTTTTTCAGAAAAATATTTTTCTCGGCATGATTCCTATAAACTAGAAAAATTCTGGCAAGAATAATCAGTATAATAATTTATTATATTATTATAATAATCAGTATAAAAATCTATTTTTATTAATATCAAATGGATATTATTTTGCAGTCAACAACAAACCAAGTTGAGCAATTATAATTTTTATAAATTATAGTTTTAATTTAAAACTTGACTAACTAAATATGTAGTCGAGATATA
The DNA here is from genome assembly GCA_006491835.1 of Architeuthis dux. Lineage (NCBI taxonomy): Eukaryota > Metazoa > Mollusca > Cephalopoda > Oegopsida > Architeuthidae > Architeuthis > Architeuthis dux. Next base: position 5,536,312 of record VCCN01005310.1, on the reverse strand, counting down.
CAGGGTGTCCCATAATTATCTCCTGTTGGCATAAATTGTAAGGGAAGTAACTTTGTATTGATTAGGCAGCGTTCAATTTCTCCACTGGTCAATACAAAGTGAGGGGAGGTAACTTTGTATTGACTAACGGAGAAATTGAACGTTGCTTTTACTCTTAGATGCCTAGTCAATACAAAGTTGCTCCCCTTACAACTTATGCAGAAAGGAGATAATTATGGGACAACATATATTACCGGTTAGAATTAAGTAAATCTAAAGTTGCATTTCATAAGGATTTACTCAATCTTAGCCAACATGCTAAAACTACTTGTATTAAACTTGAAACAACTAAAAACCTTAGACATACACTGGTTGGGCTTTGTCATTAGATTGCATTAAATGGGTTTGGGTTATAATACCGAATTGACAAAAATCTGATATAAAAGTTTTCTTCTATTACAAACAGAGTTAATTGTTCAGTTCAATATTTATTGAGATGTCATAAAATTAAATGGGGGGTGGGGGGTTCTCTAATTTTAATTTTAATAAAGTAAACTTTTCATAAATACATTCAGTAATCAAGGACTAAATACTGAAAGTTTTATTTAGTAAAAATATCTATTGCTTTGCTAATGGTATACCTAGAGGTGGAAATCTAAAGCACTGATATCTGAAAAATACTCATGGTAGTGTAAAGGACAACAAAGTCATATTTAATAGAATAAAAATAAATTATTTTAAATAAATAACAAATGTAACACAATACCAGCTAAATAATTTCCAAATCATTTATGATAAAAGTAATGATCTAAGGGAAATTGCTCTGGAAGCAATTTTGCAAAACAGTCCCCCTTAGTATCTCAGACATGTCGCAAATTATGATATGATATATAGTGTCCCATAAGTAACACACAATTTGTCCCAAAATTAATGCCAGTTCTATCTAAGGGAAGCTACTATTTAATAGTTGCTTTTAATAATTTAATTGTTGTTTCCCTTAGAACTGGCATTAATTTTGGGACAAATCGGGAGTTACTTCTGTGACACCCTATAGATTAGGAACATAAAAAAGTCACTTCATTAGCTAGATTATCAAGTAAATCTCTAATCTGACATTACAGAATTTGCCAAATAAGATTTTCCTTTTAAAATTGAAATAAAACTTTACATAAATATGGAAACCTAGTTCATGAAGTTAGCTGACATCAGTGACTTATCTTTTAAATGATTTTCAAATTAAAGAAACATTAGCTAAACTTTAAATTAAATTTTCTCTTTCATTTGAGTCAAAATCTGATGATGAAAGCAAATATTCTCAAACTCAAATATATACAGTATATATATATTCTCAAACTTTATTTTCCTCTAATTTTTATGGTCCTCCAGCAAGTCACATTTGTTTTTAATACCATCTCTGCCATATAAGAATAAATACATGTGTCTGTGCCACTGTTGCCAACTTTGATTATTTTTTTCAATTTTTCGAGTTTGGAAGTCACTCCAAAATTTGAAATATTAAATAAAAAATTTAAAAAGTTCATCTAAATTGGCAACACTGGATTCGCAAATTCAAAAAATATCTAAATTGGCAGCGCTGGTCTCTGCTGCTTGAAGATGCTTTGACTAATTTCAACACAAATCCAAGTTTCTCAAATCTAAATACTAGCAAGGTTGGATAGTTATTTAGGAATGCAATGATGGCTTTGGCTTTTTAGGGCTCACAATTCAAGTTTGCAACAACCTTTC